>CM055902.1:62819406-62869406 GCA_029582155.1 Panopea generosa
TACACCCAGACAACATCAATGCTTGTTTTGATGGGCAAGAAATATAAACATAATAAGATACGAGTAAGATAAGACAGAGCAAACGCATAACGAGTAAATAATAAATTCCAGACGTACCGTTCGAGACCTCCATCATTACTCCAGTAGTGTAAGCGGTAAAATGTAAGTAATTGTACGGGAAGTTTGAAACAGCAATGAAGTGAATCTGGAAAAGTCCATACCGTATATACCTGGCGCAGCAGGTGAGCGTGCAGCCAGTTTACATACACGCAATATAGACGGAAAGGTGCAAACTAATGGGAAATGTTGAAAAAAAGCTAGAATGGACGCATTTCTGACAAGAATATTCGTCCAATATATACGAACAATGAACACATTTAAAAACAAAAAATCTTAGTAATATATAGCTTTGATCATTATTTTAAAGGTGTAGTTAAACTATTACATTTGCGCATCTTCTCTTTAACCCACCGCTCTAAACTACCATATTTTAAAATCAACTATATTTCTACTGAAAAAAAATATGCGTGTCCGGTCAGATTTTGTGTCTTTCTCCATCAATAAAACTGGATATATAACCTAAACTGTGTTGAAAATGGCGTAAACCCAATTAAAAAAACACAGAAAAACCAAACAAACAAAATGCCAACAGAAACAGTTGCCGTGACAATGATTCATGTAATCATTTCTCCATGTAACACCTAGATCTGTGTTATCATTAAGTCTGCCGTTATCTTCAACGTGTCGTGTCATGTTATTATCTGCATCTGGTTCACCTATGTTGGATAAACTCAGTCGCCGGTCGGTTACGCGTCTGACTATCAATACAGGGTCGTGAGCTCGAATCCCCCGCCCCCGAGTACTGGTTAATCCCAGGAAACAGTGATTAGGTAAACTGATCGTCTGTTAGTCCTCGGTGGCATAAAAATGACGTTTAATATTCAATCAATTAATCAATTTACTTTCTAACGTACAGTAAACTCTGAATATTATTATGATGAGATTAAGTATAATGTTGAATTATATTACTAATTAATATCACGTATATTTTATATTGTCCATATAAAACATGTATGTTCTAGTGTTCTATCATGATAAACGCAATCACACACGCCGCGCGCGCACGCACGCACACCCACCTACACTGCCGCTAAACATAAAATTCGAAACAGACTTGATCAAACCAGAGAATTTGAAAAATAAGTAACTTTTGTAAAGGTGAGTTACACTGAAAGGTCAATTTTAGGTCGGCCTCATGCAGTAAACAGTGACAAAGGTCGGTGTCATCTCCTCAACTCCCCACCCGTGTTTGTGACGTGATATTTATTCTTCCAGCAATCGTGAATTGATTATTGCAGAAAGCCTGTTTCTTTGCCTCAAATACTGAAGAGTTACACACATAAAAGTCGAAAGACGAAAAGCGAATACTGGTATTAAACATGCTTGTATCTACTGCCTCAAAACACATCGACGTGATATAATTGAAAGATTGGTGAATGCGACTCTACGCAGCATATAAGATAGTTTAATGTTTTGTAAACAAGGAATATTTGCAGAATATATTGAATTACGAATATTCTTATAAAATGTATAAGGTGACCTCACACATGTGACTATATATGTCTAATGAGAGAAAAACATTTCCTATGCTTCGGGCAGACGAAAAGTTCAAAGGTCACAACTTACGTCAAAGGCTATTCACCATACCAACATAATTAAATTAATATGACTTTAAAGGCAAGTTTTATCTTTACAAGTTTTCTAGAACAAACGGACTGCATGACGTCATTATGTACAAGCAAGTTTAGATATTTATTCCAAAATACACCTGTGTTTTACTCATACAAAAATCTACGACATACATTAATTTTGTCTATCCATTTAATTCGATAATCCAGACTTTTTCAATAGAATAACGTGCATATTTGACAGAACTTTAATGAATTATCGAAGCAAGGGCAGATTCGGAAATTCTAGTCATGTGAGTTCCAGTGAGGATTTCTGTTCATCTCAGACGGGTCTAGTGGTAGAGCGTCCGCCTCGCATGCGGAAGGTCGTGGGTTCGATCCCCGGCCAGGTCATACCAAAAACTTTAAAAATGGTACTAGAAGCTTCCTCGCTTGGCGCTCAGAATTTAGAGGACAGTTCTAGGTCTGGTCGGCCCGGTGTCAGTATAATGTGACTGGGTGGGGTATCATACCATGTGTCTGCGGCATGATACTCCAGTGTGACAGCGCTCAGAATACTGTCTCAAGTAGACACCGTCGCGATATGACTGAAAAATTGTTGAAAGCGACGTTAAACACCATACAACTACAACTACAACTCATCTCAGACGGGATCCCCAAATTCGAGAGGGGGTTGAGGAGATGGAACCCCAATTGTGCGTTCCATCGTTTCACTGAAATAAGTACCTGTTTTAAAGTTCTGGAAATCTCAGGCGGGAGGGTGGGTGATGGTCCTGCCCCGTCCCCTCTTAATCTTCCAATTCTTTGCGAAAAGAATTCAACGTTATTTGAAGTAACAATTTAAGTTTTTTTGTGAGAATTTAAATTGAAATTCAATAACGTTTTTATTTGTGTTTTCTTTGCATCAATTGAGCATGATGCCTTTGTTAGCCATACAAGAGTTAAATCTGCTTACGGTATGACACTTATCAAGCGACATTTCATTGATTAACCCCGAAAAGGAAAATAAATCATATATCTATTCATAAATATACACTTGTGACTTGCAGCTACTCAAAGAAAAGAGTAAAATTAACCCTCAAGACAAGTGGTTGCCTAATAGACGTGAACGCTAACACAGGTTTGGCTGTGTCTCATGGATAAATCAAGTGAAATTTTATTATAATTGACGGCACGGCACGGCACGGCACGGCACGGCACGGCACGGCACAGCAAACAAAGCACAACACAGACAAGCAAAGTATAACACAGCTTAGCACCACACATCACAACACATCTTAATACACTACACAGCAAAGCACCGAAACACAGCATAGCACAGCAAACAGAGCACAGTACAGCACAGTTAACCACAACCTATCACAACACAATACAATACAATACAATATATTCAATGAAATCCATTAATCTTAGATGTTCAGCTGGCAGCATAAAATTAATTGGCAACTATTTGGGATGCGCCAAAGTACGACGGGAATGACTCATCGTACTCAGGACGGATCGATACAGAATTACTATCTCAGTTTCATTTATCGACTGTTGTGTGTTTGTCTAGGATATATTCAGGAAGTATCCAATAAGCAGAATTCTACTTGTTCAGCACAAGATACATCTCATAAATCTCAAATAAATCTGGGACCGATCAATATAAATGGAGTCTGTCATGGCATTTTGACAGCTTGAGGAAATATGCCGCATAACGTTTTGGTAATAAATCAAAATGTGGAATACATCTGCTTTTTTTGTTGAACATATAGCGGTATGAAAGTTCTCCACCTGTCCAGTAATAGCAGAGTGAATACATTTGTACGAAAACACAATCACGTAGATTGATAAACATTACTCTTAATATAAAACCTTTCTAGTGGCAGAGCATCGAATCCAAGATAGGAGGATCGTTGGTTCAATACCCCCTCCTCATAACCCCCAACCATCCCCACACACGGCTATGTGTGGTGACCTTGAGCAAGACCGGCTTTTTCCGCAAATGCTTAGGACTGGTTTTACCCAGGAAGATTCAAACGTGATTTTGTTGTAATAAATTGTTTCACAATTGAAGTAAAATCAATAAGTTAAAACTAAAACCTATTGCGCAGATCACACAATAACAAACACTGATTTCTGATCACGTCCTCCATTTGCTATAAATACGCACTATATAGCGGTATAAAATAAGGACCAAAAACACAAGACTAGAACATACTGCCAAACTTATCAGTTGCCTTGATGCATGAAGCACAGTGTGGCGCATGGTCCATTGATAGAGCATCAACCCCAGGATCGTCGGGTCACAGGTTCGATCCTCCACCACGGCTAAGTGTGATGTCCTTGAGCAAGACACTTTTTCCGCATAATCTTAGTACCGGTTTAAACTTTAAGATTAAACTAAGCACCGTAATAGATCTGTCAAAACCATGTAACTCTAATCTTTCAAGTTTTAATGACTAACCTCCCTTCTCTATATATATATATACTAGCATATTTAAATCTGTGAGAAAGTAGAAAATACCTGCCCTGTTGACTTACTGAGTAAAAATAACACACAACGAGAGGACGAGAAAACAAGGTATTACTGTCTTGCCGGTGGGTCGGACCGCCTCGCAAATTATCTAATACCGAAGGATGACGGAATTTGCCGAGATTGACATGGCAGGTGAAAAGCCAACACTTAAAACCCTTTATACACAGTGTAATCTGCCAGTTTATGTACCATCTCGACTGTGTCTCATCCACCCAAATAGCAACATCCATTTGAATTTACCTGTATTGTTGAAATACTTGTTCATTTAACAATCACAACTGATGGGGAAGAAATTAAACTAAAATTTAAAAATATCTTTACGCTTTCGTGTCTACTTTTGTTGATTTGTCTCTTATGTCGATTTTACATTAAAGCCGATACGTTCAAAGGTCTGATTATAACACTGTCATACTTGTTATGGGGATATCACCGAAAGGCGACAGGACGGCAGAAAGTTCTTGTCAATGATATTGGCCCGTACAGGACCATTAGACGTTACTAAAGTACATTTCATTATAACAGACCAACACTTATTTTTCTTCCGGATGTCGTTGTGGTATGTATAAATACGTTCGTCCAATCGTCTACCCGGGATGACAAACGTGCCATTATATCGTCGTTCAGCCCATCCAGAGCAAAGAGGCAACGTGACACAAATAAGCCATCGTAAATGGCTTCGTTTATTAAAAAATCAGCAACAATCTTCATATGGTATAAGCAGTATATACAAAATATACTAATGCAAACCATCAAAGTCGACCGGTCTATATTGCACACGATTATATGGCTGACTTTTTTTTATAGCCTAGATGGTACTGCCTGCCTTGAAAAATTAACAACCCAAACGTAACGCTGCTAATAACATGTACTCGGTTAATACACATATACTGTTCAAGTTTTATTTGAATGAATCGCTCCAATAATCTGCAACAAAATAATCAAGGGTCTGTCATTATTCCTTTCTAAGTTTTAAACAATAAACAAACTATTAAAACAAACCATATGTTTTCGTTTGCTAAGTTATATAATCGCCAGTGAATTGTCAGTACCAGCATACAGATAAACGCATGTAAGTCATAATAACAATGTTTAATACAATATATTCTTTACTCATAAAAACTACTGCTCGCTTTATTACGTCATTGCAGGGATGATTCTGACCAAATAGTTTTTACACACAAGAAGGTCACGATGGAAATTCTCGAATGTTGTTTTGATACCGAACATAAACACAGTCAATATTAATGAAATAATAAAAAAATCAATAACTGTACTTACACTAAGGACGATTTCACAAACTATCCAAGGTATTAAGATCCTTTAACTATCGGATGCCAGACGACCCAGTATTAAACCACTATATATTGCGCTATTTTGATTGTTCAAGGCTAAATATGCAGAAGCAATTATCTTCCCGCGTTATTCGTGTCGTCTGCTTCCAATAATTATCATCACCAGAGTAACAAATCGCAATAGGCGTATTCGTTTTGCTCTCGTCTGCTGATTGTTATGAAGATAAATGAAATGAAAGTAATTAAAGGTGCTTGGTTTATGGAGACAACACCAGTAGCGTAGCTGTTCCAAAAATGACGTGCAAGCCCAACAGGTACAGCGGGGACTGGGGGCATGCCCCAGCAGAAAAAAGACTTTCAGATTGCATTTCCTGCGTTCTGGGTGGTATTTTCAAGAGATATAATGATGCGTACGCAAACATATCTGCACACCCGGACGTTTTAGCGTAAAGGCAGCTACGCCACTGAATACAATACCATGTGCTTGGGCTCTAATCCAGAAAGTCATAATGAATAATAATGAATAATAATGAATAAGTATGAATAATGATACAACTAAAAGCACTATCGTATAATGGTTCTGCAGTTACCGACTCGTGCACTTTAAGTTGTTAATGTTTATGTCGTGAGTCTGGAATAGTGCCCGTCGAGTGTTATTGTTGTTGTTGTAATTTTTGCGCCTGGTACTGTATTATTTGTTTGTTGGAGAAGTCTTCATATCCCTCTATGGATGTTTAGACTGCGTTCTGTTTTTTAACAGGCTTCGTTGATTAAGGTAGTCCGCGGTGTTCCTATCGGATTGTTTGACATCTGGTGTAATTTATCAAAATTCTGTACAATTTGTCCCTGAAGTCTCAGCTTTCGTTTAAGCTTTGTTTTATTAAATATAGTACCGCATTTTCTCGTTAATAGCGCCTCCTGGCGATACGTATTTTTCACTGTATTATTTGTGTGTGGTAACCCGTCTTATTTGAGAAGTATTCGAACACTTCTATGAATGTTTGGACTGCGTTCTGTTTTTAAACAGGCATCGTTGATTAAATTATATAGAACCAATATTGATATGTGTCAAATGTGCATGCTCTATGGATGTTTTTATTGTGTTCTGTTTTTTAGCAGTCTTTGTAGATTTAATTATGGAGAATCAATCTAGATATGTCCAAAATGCGGATCTTATATTTTTTCACTTTGTGTTTTCTAAGGAATACTTGCATTGGTGCAATTATTATCAATATCATTGCATTTGGCCAATAATAAATGACGTACGTTTGACGGTCACTTTAGAAGAAAGATTATGAATGTGTAATAGTTTTACACTTTCTCATTTTCACCAATCAATTTTTCCTAGTTTGTTGACGCATCCTTTGGATTCTTCGTTTAACTATTCGTTATCGCCACGCATTCAGCGAGTGTTCGATTTAAAGGGAAACAACTCGTTTTATTTTGAAAATCTCCAAGGCAACATGAGTTATTGCGCTTCTCAAACACTAAGTGTGTGTTTAAGTGCAAGTTATAGTAAATAAAAAAAAGTTTGCAAGTTTGTCATTCATAGAGAGACCATTTTATTGTTTGTCAACCTCTGCACTACCAAAAGTAGGGGTAACGTAGCATATATGAGATATATTTACTGTTCAGTGTGTACACTGTTGACAAAGTGAAAGTAAACTTCCGAAATCATGTATTCATGCACCAATTCACAAGCATCATTGTTTTCCTTATACTTGAAATTCACAATTCAAACATGAGAATGATTTCAAAATGTTCAAAAAAGCATCAATAATGCCATTCAAATTAAAACGGAGTATTAAATTAAGGAAAATGCATTCTTATTGAAGAAGTAGTCACGTTATTCATTTGTTACGTCATAAAATTATAATTTTAAGCGGGAAAGTTATTTTTTATATATATTTAATTTCATAAAGCGAGATAATTAAATTCACAACAACGGAATTTACAATATTTGGTATCTTTTCAGATGCTCATACACAATGCACGATATATATATATGGAGATAATTATTTGTGAATAATCAAGACATAAATGTACAATCGGTCCTTTATATAGCATGTGAGTAGTATGTGTGTAAGGTGTTTGCGAATACCTTTCAGATTTCGAAGCTGGGCATGTGCAATCTGACATTCTTTCTAATATATAGGTCAAATTCGCTCCACGAACTTCATGTGAGAAAGGTTGCCAGTTATTTACAGAAGGACGGTGGTTCTACTCAGATTCGTTCTGGGGTCGTCCTCCACCAATAAAACTGGGCATGCCATAAATAACCTGAAATGGCTGAGTTAAACCCCATTCAAAAAAAAGAAATTCCATACTTAATTTCATTTTTTTATTTGTTTTAAGTTGGAAAGGTAATTTAGCTACGTATAAATTTTTTAAATACTAGGAAGTAAATTTAACCATTGACTTAAGAACGGAAGAGAATTTACTTTTGTTTCCAAATATTTGAAACTTTTTTTTTTTTAGTGAAACATGATTTTAAATGGCTTGTTTAAAATATATGGTTTCATAACACACAGAAGGCAAGTGAAAGTGAAAAATTAGAATTAGAACTCATTGAGTGTTTGAATGTTGTTTCTGAGGTGATTTCGACTTCGTAGCGGTTCTCATAACTTGTTACGGGGAAACTTCGAAATAAAATAGTTCTGACGAAAACAAATCCCAGCGTTCATGCGTTATGACACAGACCAGTGCGTAAACGTCACCAAGTGGTAACCCAGTGGCAATACGGTATATGCTTAACACAATTTTGACTCCTTTCGTTAACACCAGTTAGATAAGAAACGAAGCATCCCACCAATCTATGTCTATATGACGATATCATACATTTAAAAGGGCAAAGTTTGTGAACGAAATCAATAACTTTATCTTAATGGGTCTCGCTGTTTATGGTCTTCTATCAAAAGTACGGCTTCAAAATTAAGTTCTCTTCAAATATGACAACTAACCCTTAACTGATACCCCAGGTAAACACGTGGTGATATTGATACGTCAATTATATAGACAAATATCAAACTACTGCTCAATACGTATATGTAAACGGACATAGTTTTATACCTGCTTAAATATAAGTGTCCCATTCGGATATATATCGTAAAATGGAGAACGAGGTATGTTCTTTTTTTTATTATTTTATCATAGTATTGTATTTTATAAGGAAATTACATTTAGGGAGGAAGATGGGGTTCGTTAGGGATAGATAGACGTGTAATATCCAGCAATATAACGATGATTTCTCTAATCTACAATTGTATTCTCCTAAGCCTCATTCTGAAATGTTTCGAAATCCGTTTGCTTATTCAGGTTCTTGTTTGTGGAACTCAATTCCGTTTTATATAAAAAAATGCAAATTTCATCAAGCAGTTCAAAGCTTTTTTATTTTGAATGGAGTAAATTTTTAGCAACTCTAATAAATCGGGTAGCTCTCAACATTGATATACATACACACATATATTATTGTTTGTTTATTTTTTGTGTTTATATGTTCAATTAATGTTGTACTTTGTAAATATGTTGATGGCCTCATGTAAGATTGAATTTATTCAAATGGGTTCTCTCATTTATAAAAGTTTTTATTATTATAATTACTATTATCTTTATTATCATTATTTTTATAATTATTATTATTATTATTATTATTATTATTATTATTATCAGTATTTTTATTATGATTTATATCATCATTATTATCATTACCATTATCATTATTATTACTGTTATTTTATTATCATTGCCATTATCATCATTATTACTGCTTTTTTTATAATCATTGCCATTATCATCATTATTACTGTTATTTTTGTTATCATTGCCATTATCATCATTATTACTGTTATTTTTGTTATCATTGCCATTATCATCATTATTACTGCTATTTTTATTATCATTGCCATTATCATCATTATTACTGTAATTCTTATTATCATTGCCATTATCATCAATATTACTGTTATTCTTATTAGCATTGCCATTATCATCATTATTACTGTTATTTTTATTATCATTGCCATTATCATCATTATTATTGTTATTTTTATTATCATTGTCATTATCATAATTATTACTATTATTTAGATTATCATTGCCATTATCATCATTATTACTGTTATTTTATTATCATTGTCATTATCATCATTATTACTATTATTTTATTATCATTGTCATTATTATCATTATTACTGTTATTCTTATTATCATTGCCATTATCATCATTATTACTGCTATTTTTATTATCATTGCCATTATCATCATTATTACTGCTATTTTTATTATCATTGTCATTATCATCATTATTACTGCTATTTTTATTATCATTGTCATTATCATCATTATTACTGCTATTTTTATTATCATTGCCATTTTCATCATTATTACTGCTATTTTTATTATCATTACCATTATCATAATTGTTATTGTTATTTTATTATTATTACTGTTATTTTATTATCATTGTCATTATCATCATTATAACTGTTATTTTATTATCATTGTCATTATCATTATTAACACTGTTATTCTTATTATCATTGCCATTATCATCATTATTACTGCTATTTTTATTATCATTACCATTATCATCATTATTACTATTATTTTATTATCATTACTGTTTTTTTTATTATCATTGTCATTATCATCATTATTACTGTTTTTCTGATTATCATTGTCATAATCATCATTATTACTGCTATTTTTATTATCATTGTCATTATCATCATTATTACTGCTATTTTTATTATCATTGCCATTATCATCATTATTACTTTTATTTTATTATCATTACTGTTATTTTTATTATCATTGTCATTATCATCATTATTACTGCTATTTTTGTTAGCATTGCCATTTTCATCATTATTACTGGTCTTTTTATTATCATTACCATTATCATAATTGTTACTGTTATTTTATTATTATTACTGTTATTTTATTATCATTGCCATTATCATCATTATTGCTGCTATTTTTATTATCATTGCCATTATCATCATTTTTACTATTATTTTATTAATATTACTGTTATTTTCATTATCATTGTCATTATCATCATTATTACTGCTATTTTTATTATCATTGCCATTATCATCATTATTACTGCTATTTTTATTATCATTGCCATAATCATCATTATTACTGCTATTTTTATTATCATTGCCATAATCATCATTATTACTGCTATTTTTATTATCATTGCCATTATCATCATTATTACTGCTATTTTTATTATCATTACCATTATCCTCATTATTACTTTTATTTTATTATCATAACTGTTATTTTTATTATCATTGTCATTATCATCATTATTACTGCTATTTTTATTACCATTGCCATTTTCATTATTATTACTGCTTTTTTTATTATCATTGTCATTATCATCATTATTACTATTATTTTATTATCATTGTCATTATCATCATTATTACTGTTATTCTTATTATCATTGCCATTATCATCATTATTACTGCTATTTTTATTATCATTGCCATTATCATCATTATTACTGTTATTTTATTGTCATTGTCATTATCATCATTATTACTGTTATTTTTATTATCATTGCCATTATCATCATTATTACTGTTATTTTTGTTGTCATTGCCATTATCATCATTATGGCTATTATTTTATTATCATTACTGTTATTTTTATTATCATTGCCATTATTATCATAATTACTGTTGTCATTGCCATTATCATCATTATTACTGTTATTTTATTACCATTGCCATTATCATCATTTTTACTGTTATTTTTATTATTATTGCCATTATCATCATTATTACTGTTATTTTTATTACAATTGCCATTATCATCATTATTACTGCTATTTTTATTATCATTGCCATTATTATCATTATTACTGTAATTTTTATTATCATTGCCATTATCATCATTATTATTGTTATTTTTGTTGTCATTGCCATTATCATCATTATGACTATTATTTTATTTTCATTACTGTTATTTTTATTACCATTGTTTTTATCATCATTATTACTGTTGCCATTCCTATTATCATCATTATTACTGTTATTTTTATTACAATTGTCATTATCATCATTTTTACTGCTTTTTTTATTATCATAGCCATTATCATCATTATTACTGTTATTTTTTTACAATTAGCATTATCATCATTATTACTGCTATTTTTATTATCATTGCCATTATCATCATTTTTACTATTATTTTTATTATCATTGCCATTATCATCATTAATTCTGTTATTTTTATTATCATTGCCATTATCATCATTATTACTTTTATTTTTTTACAATTAGCATTATCATCATTATAACTGCTTTTTTTATTATCATTGCCATTATCATCATTTTTACTATTATTTTTATTATCATTGCCATTATCATCATTAATTCTGTTATTTTTATTATCATTGCCATTATCATCATTATTATTGTTATTTTTATTATCATTGCCATTATCATCATTATTACTGCTATTTTTATTATCATTGCCATTATCATCATTTTTACTGCTATTTTTATTATCATTGCCATTATCATCATTATTACTGTTATTTTTATTACCATTGCCATTATCATCATTATTACTGTTATTTTTATTATCATTACCATTATCATCATTTTACTGCTATTTTTATTATCATTGCCATTATCATCATTATAACTGCTATTTTTATTATCATTGCCATTATCATCATTTTTACTGTTATTTTTATTACCATTGCCATTATCATCATTTTTACTGCTATTTTTATTATCATTGCCATTATCATCATTATAACTGCTATTTTTATTATCATTGTCATTATCATCATAATGACTGCTATTTTTATTACCATTGCCATTATCATCATTTTTACTGTTATTTTTATTACCATTGCCAATATCATCATTATTACTGTTATTTTTATTATCATTACCATTAACATCATTTTTACTGCTATTTTTATTATCATTGCCATTATCATTATTATAACTGCTTTTTTTATTATCAATGCCATTATCATCATTTTTACTGTTATTTTTATTATCATTGTCATTATCATCATTATAACTGCTATTTTTATTATCATTGTCATTATCATCATTATAACTGCTATTTTTATTACCATTGCCATTATCATCATTTTTACTGTTATTTTTATTACCATTGCCATTATCATCATTATTACTGTTATTTTTATTATCATTGCCATTATCATCATTTTTACTGCTATTTTTATTATCATTGCCATTATCATCATTATAACTGCTATTTTGATTACCATTGCCATTATCATCATTTTTACTGTTATTTTTATTATCATTGCCAATATCATCATTATTACTGTTATTTTTATTATCATTACCATTATCATCATTTTTACTGCTATTTTTATTATCATTGCCATTATCATCATTATAACTGCTATTTTTATTATCATTGCCATTATCATCATTTTTAATGTTATTTTTATTATCATTGTCATTATCATCATAATGACTGCTATTTTTATTACCATTGCCATTATCATCATTTTTACTGTTATTTTTATTACCATTGCCAATATCATCATTATTACTGTTATTTTTATTATCATTACCATTATCATCATTTTTACTGCTATTTTTATTATCATTGCCATTATCATCATTATAACTGCTATTTTTATTATCATTGCCATTATCATCATTTTTACTGCTATTTTTATTATCATTGCCATTATCATCATTATAACTGCTATTTTTATTATCATTGTCATTATCATCATTATAACTGCTATTTTTATTATCAATGCCATTATCATCATTATTACTGTTATTTTTATTATCATTACCATTATCATCATTTTACTGTTATTTTTATTACCATTGCCATTATCATCATTATTACTGTTATTTTTATTATCATTACCATTATCATCATTTTACTGCTATTTTTATTATCATTGCCATTATCATCATTATAACTGCTATTTTTATTATCATTGCCATTATCATCATTTTTACTGTTATTTTTATTACCATTGCCATTATCATCATTTTTACTGATATTTTTATTATCATTGCCATTATCATCATTATTACTGTTATTTTTATTACCATTGCCATTATCATCATTTTTACTGTTAATTTTATTATCATTGCCATTATCATCATTATTACTGTTATTTTTATTACCATTGCCATTATCATAATTTTTACTGTTATTTTTATTATCATTGCCATTATCATTATTATTACTGTTATTTTTATTACCATTGCCATTATCATCATTATAACTGCTATTTTTATTATCATTGCCATTATCTTCATTTTTACTGTTATTTTTATTATCATTGTCATTATCATCATAATGACTGCTATTTTTATTACCATTGCCATTATCATCATTTTTACTGTTATTTTTATTACCATTGCCAATATCATCATTATTACTGTTATTTTTATTATCATTACCATTATCATCATTTTTACTGCTATTTTTATTATCATTGCCATTATCATTATTATAACTGCTTTTTTTATTATCATTGCCATTATCATCATTTTTACTGTTATTTTTATTATCATTGTCATTATCATCATTATAACTGCTATTTTTATTATCATTGTCATTATCATCATTATAACTGCTATTTTTATTATCATTGCCATTATCATTATTATAACTGCTTTTTTTATTATCATTGCCATTATCATCATTTTTACTGTTATTTTTATTATCATTGTCATTATCATCATTATAACTGCTATTTTTATTATCATTGTCATTATCATCATTATAACTGCTATTTTTATTATCATTGCCATTATCATCATTTTTACTGTTATTTTTATTACCATTGCCATTATCATCATTATTACTGTTATTTTTATTATCATTGCCATTATCATCATTTTTACTGCTATTTTTATTATCATTGCCATTATCATCATTATAACTGCTATTTTGATTACCATTGCCATTATCATCATTTTTACTGTTATTTTTATTACCATTGCCAATATCATCATTATTACTGTTATTTTTATTATCATTACCATTATCATCATTTTTACTGCTATTTTTATTATCATTGCCATTATCATCATTATAACTGCTATTTTTATTATCATTGCCATTATCATCATTTTTACTGTTATTTTTATTATCATTGTCATTATCATCATAATGACTGCTATTTTTATTACCATTGCCATTATCATCATTTTTACTGTTATTTTTATTACCATTGCCAATATCATCATTATTACTGTTATTTTTATTATCATTACCATTATCATCATTTTTACTGCTATTTTTATTATCATTGCCATTATCATCATTATAACTGCTATTTTTATTATCATTGCCATTATCATCATTTTTACTGTTATTTTTATTATCATTGTCATTATCATCATTATAACTGCTATTTTTATTATCATTGTCATTATCATCATTATAACTGCTATTTTTATTACCATTGCCATTATCATCATTTTTACTGTTATTTTTATTACCATTGCCATTATCATCATTATTACTGTTATTTTTATTATCATTGCCATTATCATCATTTTTACTGTTATTTTTATTATCATTGCCATTATCATCATTATAACTGCTATTTTTATTATCATTGCCATTATCATCATTATAACTGCTATTTTTATTATCAATGCCATTATCATCATTTTTACTGTTATTTTTATTATCATTGCCATTATCATCATTATAACTGTTGTTTTTATTACCATTGCCATTATCATCATTTTTACTGTTATTTTTATTATCATTGCCATTATCATCATTATTACTGTTATTTTTATTATCATTACCATTATCATCATTTTACTGTTATTTTTATTACCATTGCCATTATCATCATTATTACTGTTATTTTTATTATCATTACCATTATCATCATTTTACTGCTATTTTTATTATCATTGCCATTATCATCATTATAACTGCTATTTTTATTATCATTGCCATTATCATCATTTTTACTTTTATTTTTATTACCATTGCCATTATCATCATTTTACTGCTATTTTTATTATCATTGCCATTATTGTCATTATTACTGTTATTTTTATTACCATTGCCATTATCATCATTTTTACTGTTAATTTTATTATCATTGCCATTATCATCATTATTACTGTTATTTTTATTACCATTGCCATTATCATAATTTTTACTGTTATTTTTATTATCATTGCCATTATCATTATTATTACTGTTATTTTTATTACCATTGCCATTATCATCATTATTACTGTTATTTTTATTATCATTACCATTATCATCATTTTTACTGCTATTTTTATTACCATTGCCATTATTATCATTATAACTGCTATTTTTATTATCATTGCCATTATCATCATTTTTACTGTTATTTTTATTATCATTGCCATTATCATCATTTTTACTGCTATTTTTATTATCATTGCCATTATCATCATTATTACTGTTATTTTTATTACCATTGCCAATATCATCATTATTACTGTTATTTTATTATCATTGCCATTATCATCATTATTACTGCTATTTTTATTATCATTACCATTGTCATAATTATTACTGTTATTGTTATTATTACTATTATTCGATATTTGTTTTCAGTCGGTTTACCTGGAATACTTCTTTTTAAAGTTTTTTGACAAAATGTACACTGGCACTAGAACACTAGAACATACATGTTATAAATGGGCAATATAAAATATACGTGATATTAATTAGTAATATAATTCAACATTATAATTAATCTCATCATAATAATATTCAGAGTTGACTGTACGTTAGAACGTAAATTGATTAATTGATTGAATATTTAGCATCATTTTTATGCCATTGAAGGCTAACAGACGATCAGTTAACCTAACCACTGTTTCTTGGGATCCTGAAAGGTTAACCAGTACTCGAGCACACCTCATCTTTTGCATGTAACAGATAACTTTCCCTCTTGAGTCAGCAGTGGAAGAATTACTGATTATGATACGCAATGTCGAATATAAACCATCACGGAGGTTGTGGTCGGGCGAGGATTCGAACTCACAATCCCTGGATTGATAATCAGACGAGCTGACGACTGAGCTCATCGGGCCCGGACTAGAAAGTTAATAAAACATGTTTAGAATAACAAGCTGTAGTTTTTATACACCGAATTGATTTTAAACTGAAAAAGCTATCGAATATACGTAGTTTTTACCTCTTTCAATATTTGTTTAATGGCGTCTTTGTTTCAGTTTTATATCTTAGCTAACAGAAAACACAAACTGGTGATCACACGGGTCATGATTTCTTTATGGGCGTGTCAGTTTCGTTTCCAAATTGAAAATTATTTACTCTAGCTATAGAATACCTAAATTCGTTTATTTGAAATAGTCGTCGGCCTAGTCAATAGGATATCGACAAATGTTGTTAATTTACCAATATTTAATCGAGTTTTAATAAATATGTGTAGAAATGCAACGTCACTTTTATATTTCATTAGGCGACGTCAGAAATGGCGCTTTTGCATCAAAGGGTAACTGTATGTCAGAGGATGATAAAACAATGCGCACATCTTAATTTTCAATACATTGTTTGTGTTTGTAGTATGTTATATTTTACCAATAGAAGTCTTTCAAACCATTTTAAAAATGGTCAAGAAATGACCCAAAAACGTACCCAGCCCTTTAGGTCACAACCGTTTCAGCATGTTTTTACTCTTACAGTCAAACCTGTGTAAGCGGTCACCTCTATTAAGCAGTCACCTGTCATAAGCAGCCACGTTTGCTATTTCCCATTTCTATGCTTTCGAAGCAAATAAACCTGTATTAAGTAACAACCTATCTTAAAAGGTCGTTTTGCTGCTTCTCTTGACTAGCTGCTTAAGGCAGGTTTGATTGTATTCATTTTGCATTGATTGTGAAACAAGTTCAAGATAACAACTCCGGTAAATCAGTGTCAAAGCCCTCCTGAGTAGAATCAATACTAAGCATATGCAGATAAAGTGTTAGCTCAAAAACACCACGCATAACCGCGGCCAGGAATCGATCCAACGACCCTCGGATTCCGGGTTTGGTGATCTACAACCAGATCAAGCGCTTAAGTAGTAAAGAACAGAAATAGAAATAGAGGATGAACTCTTTTTTTCACAGCAGAGCTACCATTAGTACTTTATAAAATGAACCATTAGTATAAAGCGGTGGAGCCCTATTGATTATTATCAGTAAGATTACAACTGATCATGCTAGAATATATCTCACCCGTTATTGAAATGCTTGTGAGTATTTTAACACCCGTATATATTATAATCTTATGAATTATGTGATTTCATATTGGTCCAGCTATTTGGTCCAATAAGTGTCCGTTTGGTCTAAGACCGCTGCATACTGGACTTTTTTGTATTTACCTAATTTAGTCCATATTGACCCAGTTATTTGGTCCAAAGATTGTCCAACAATGGGAGGTAAGTGATCTAGACCACCCGGCCACGGAATGCACAAAACCCTGCATTAACTCATACACTTCGTTTATGTTTCAGCTGACTAAAGAAAGGCGAGATGGTATGTATTCTATAGTTTCTTATACTTCATTTTAATTCAAATTTTCATTTAGAATGTCTGTCTGTCTGTCTGTCTGTCTGTCTGTCTGTCTCTGTCTCTGTCTCTGTCTGTCTCTCTCTCTCTCTCTCTCTCTCTCTCTCTCTCTCTCTCTCTCTCTCCCCACCACCCCACACCTATTTTATTGGTTAATGTTTTAGAATAGCTATTACAGAACGTATGTGAATTTGTTTACTTTTTTATTAATGAAGATCACGGGCTTTGTGTCTCAGTGACTCACTACACCTTAGATCCTTTAATGTAGTAATTGTTATTGTTGTTGTTGTCATGTGGTGTTTAGTGTTGCTTTCAACAATTGTTCAGTCATATCGCGACGGTGTCTATTTGGGATAATATTCTAAGCGCTACTACGCTGGGGTATCATGTCACAGATACATGGTATGATACCCCACCCAGTCACATTATACTGACACCGGGCCGACCAGACCTAGAACTATCCTCTAAATGCTGAGCGTCAAGCTGAGCGACGAAGCTTCTAGTATTGTTTTTCAAGTCTTTGGTATGACCCGGCCAGGGATAGAACCCAAGACATTCCGCATGCGAGACGGACGCTCTTCTAATAGACTCCCGCCGCGATAATCCCGTAAAGATTAATATGAATTTATGTGGCTTTACTTTGTAACAAACTATTTATTACATCGTGTTGACACATTAAACATGTCTATTAGTATACTCGTACTCCAATACGACATACAGTCAAACCTGTCTTAAGCTGTCAGTCAAAGAAAGATGTAAAAGTGGCATTTTAAGACAGGTTGTTGCTTAATACAAGTTAATTTGCTCTGAAAGAATCGACATATGAATTAAAAAAATGTGCCTGCTTAAGACAAGTGGTTGCTTAATTGAGGGGACAACTGACACCGATTCGACTGTATGATATGTGATTTATTTATATCTAGATAGAATCGACCAACCCATTAGAACTAGTGTCAACCATGCCTTAGTTTAAACACTATTTATTTGTTATCAACATGATTACATATACATACAGTCAAACCTGTTTAAGCGGCCACCTTTATTAAGCAGCCACTTGTCTTAAGCAGTCACATTTGCTGTTTCCTGTTTCTATGCTTTAAGAGCAAATTAACCTGTATTAAGCAACAACCTGTTTTAAAAGGTCACTTTTGCTCCTTCCCCTGACTGGCTGCTTAAGACAAGTTTGACTGTATATTCAATATATTGACACCGGGGCGATCAGACCTGGAACCACCTATTGATGCTGAACGCCAAGCGAGGAAGCTTCTTATACCATTTTTCAAATCTAAAGTGTTTAAAGCGGCATAACCAGTATTTATGTCCTTTCAAGTCAATACATAACTGGTATAATTGTCATATTTAGTATATATTGTGATTACCGGGATTATATCTGGTGCAAAATACCGTCAAAACATGTATTTATACTTGCTAATACAAGGAATTAGAGATGAACTATAGTTCTTGGCTATTATCGACGATATTTTAATTAGACCTAAACCGTACAATTGCCGAAATGTTTTTTTAATAGTTATATCCATAACGTAAGGAAGTTTCCGGGCACCATCGATTAAATCCAGGAAAGCGGTTAAGTTTAAATTTAGATTTATACCGCCAATCTTGTTGATGTTGTGTTGTTTTTTTTGTGTTTTTTTGTTGTTATGTTTTTTTTAGAGTAGGGTGAGTTCATTTTCCTAGCAACATTATGTTTTCCTATAGTGCTTCATAAAGGACTTCTAATATAGAAAAAAGAACAAAGTGTGAATAAAAAATATTTGTCCAATTGGGTTCCAATACAATGGGAGGTGGGAAAATTGTTTATAGTATGTACATATATAAATATATCTGCACAAGTCTAGCGACCGTTCTTATACTGAAGGATGACGGAATTGGCCAAGTATATAAAACTGAATCGGAAATTTTATGATAATTTCCATCAGCGAGGCATCTAATTTACACATCAGAATGACTGGTCAGTAAATTGAGATAAAAATAAACACGATTTATTCACATTTATGAGAGGTTTCGACCGTTATAAATGCATCGATGGCTATGAGAATTGACGAAAATGTTTGCCATTCATAGACAAGTTGTTTCTTTCTTTATAAAAGAAATATCTTCAGATACTGGTTATACCGCTTACAACGACGATCCAGGTAAGACCACAGCCTATATCAAAGTCGCTTTACACGAGTTATCATTTGTATAGTTGACCTGACGCGAGAACGACCATAAGGTCAAGGATTTCCATGGTAAAAATAATCCACATAGAATATTGTATAAAATTGCATACCAAGAACGTATCCCAACATTAAAAATGCACAATAACTGATAGGTTGACCAGCTTGTTTGTTAAAGACAGTACAGTAACACTCTAAGACATAAAAAAGAAGTGCTCATAAAAACATGAATCCGTTAAAATCATATAAAGGCACATTTGTAACAGTAGTGTCTTGTTGCAGTATACGCTATGCCAACTTTTGCTGTACTCATCTGCAGCAGGAAATCACAATCACTATAAACCAATTTGAAAATATTTTAAATTAAATTACATCGGAATTTTTTTTCAAGTGCGATAATCGTGTTACCGTGACAAAAAGGGGACGCAACTGTGTAGACCCTATGGTAAAAGTAAACGATGTTCTTACAGTAACTGTCATTTCAGCGTGTGCTAAAGTGTTTGCAGTGATTGATGCTGCGGGGCATGGTAAACTACCACGTGGTTGTATGATGCAAGCGCTGAGACTGCTTAACTACAACCCGACTGAGGAACAGCTGCAAACTTGGTTGAGGACACAAGAAAACTTAGGTAATATTTTTACGAATGTGCGGTTATAAACACATTTAAGGTTACATATGGCATATCCAGTTTTATTGGTGGATGAAGACCTCAAAATGAATACATGAGGAGCGCATGGTCCAGTGGTATGTAGTGCAGGTTCTACCCTGTAAGACTCCGAATGTTATTTGTATAAGTTGTAAGAAGTTGTTTCACAATCGCTTCAAAATAAATAAGTTTTAACTAACAAATCTGAGTTGAACCATCATCCTTCCACAAGTAACTGGCAAACTTTCTCACATAAAGTTTTTGGAGTGAGCGAGACCCGGACCTATGACCTTAGCGGTGAGTGGTAAGTGACCTTAAGACGGCACCTTAGGCGGCTTGGCCACGGAAGACCACGAAAACATGGGTAAACGCTATAATTGATATATATTATAACAGTTTAACGATTGTCTCTTCTCTCTTAGATTTATGGACTAAAACATAATAAAATATTTCAATTTATGATAGTGTCATTTCGGTTATCACATTCTCACTGACAGATAATTTTTCTGGAGCCAGTCTAAATTCATGATCACCTAGATGTTTTTTTAGATTTTACTTAGCTGAAATTATGTAGTGATCTCGGCCCAGTATGAGAATCTACGAGATTTTAAAATTTTGAAGGTCTTTTGTCTTGATCATCGTCGACGCTTCTTTTCTAAATGACAAACGTCTTGACAAGTTGTACAGAAAAAAACATTTGAATCTGGAAGCAAGATCTGATTGGTAGAAACAAACACTACACTGCAATGGCTATTTTATAATAAAATTTTAAAAAAAATATTCGGACAGAAGTAATTGCAGATATATTGTACAAGATCTTTGTCACAAAAAATATCTAATAATATCTAAAAGAATGATTATAGAAATAAACATCCAAACGATACTCTTTTGAAACACTATTGAAACCTCCGAGGTAATCGGATTTTTTTAATCAACCAATCCAAAACTTTATCATTTAATCGTTACAATTTTATTCCAGTTTAAATTTGTCAAGACCTTTGTCTTTTAGAAAAAGCAAGCGTCGCCGATGTTCTGGACTAGAACGCCTTAGGACCTTGGTGTTTGACGGGATTTAGGGTTGTAATGATTGATAAACAATATATAATTAATACTTTTTTTATTTTCGTTGTAGAATATAATTTTGAAGAATTTGTAGCATTTGTTACAAAGGTTTCAAATAACTCAATACATTTACAAGAAGATAGGAAACTAGACCTACGTGAAGCATTTGCTGTCTTTGATAAAACGAATTCAGGTAAGTTTAAAGTTACTGTTTTTTTATAGAAGCATGTTAACAAAAGATTACACCTTTTCATTTGAACGTTAATTCTACAATTGATTTTTCTTTTTAAGTGGTGATGGGGCTGTTTGAATGTAAACTTTAGATTTATTTTCTAAACTTTTGCTTTTTAAATGTAAAATCTACACTTGTACTGTATACGTTTGCTATTGAAATGGAGACGTTACAATTGTTTTTCTACTTCAGCCATCACTGTGGATAGTTTACTTCTTGTCAATCAACATCGAAGCATAGATAAAAATTAAAATTGTAAAACAAATCAACAACTATATGTTTAAATACTGATGCAGTATTTATCTGTAAGTTTAATGGCAACATTCACCATCCATTTGAGAGCTTTATGACGTAGGCAGGAAATGTTAGCGACACATCTGATGTCAGACACGATACGAGCCTTTCCATAGAATATATGATTACATATAACATAATTTTGAAATTTGCGACCGCATGTGTTAAGTATATTGTAATTTTAAAATTTGCGACCGTATGCGTTAAGTATATTGAAATTTTAAATTTGCGACCGTATGCGTTAAACATACTTGATTTTTGACGTTTGTGACCGTATATGAGGTTTTAATGATTTAATTATTTTTTAACTGCGACACCGAAGGGTGTTAGAACTATTTTTTCCTTTCAATCAATTTATATGACAATGTTGCTTGGGCCACTATTAAATCATATACTTTCAGGATATATCGATTCAAGACAGTTTTTAGATATCCTAACAAAGTACGGCAATATGAAAGTGGAGGAGGCGGATGCTGTGTCGTGGCTAGAACATTTAGATCGCCGAAAAGATGGCCGAATCCGAATTGCAGGTGAGCTTTTACCATCATTGCTGTAAAGAAGAAGGCTCAAAAGTGCAAATACATATCTCTTTAATTTCTAAAATTTCTAGCTCTGGGAATTGTCCTTTTTAAAGAGCCGGGCCCGATAAGCTCTGTCGGTAACGTGTCTGACTATCAATCCTGTGGTCATGAGTTCGAATCTCCGCCCGGCAACAGTCTCCGTGATGATTGATATACGACATTGCGTCTCATTATCATTCGTCTCTCACCGCTGATTCAAGTGGGAAAGTTATCAGTTACTTGCTGAGATGGGGTGTGCTTGAGTACTGGTTAACCTTTCAGGATCCCAGGAAACAGTGGTTTGGTTACTGATCGTCTGTTAGCCCTCGATGGCATAAAATGACGCTAAATATTCAATAAATATTTAATCAGTCAGTCAATCCTTTATACAGGCAACTTTAGGGATCAGTCTATTAATGATTTTCATACCTACTGGCCACTGTACCGGGATGACAAATTTATGTTCAATACCAAATACAGTTTTACTTGAAATCACAATGATTCATTCTGCTTAAAAGTTCGGGTACCAGCAGTAGGAACCGGTAACCATCGGTTGCAGTGAAAATAGGCTAAAATATATTGGATAAAAGAATATAATAATGTAAACAAAATTTTGGTTGACTCTTTTTTTAAAACAATCTTAGGGTGTCACTGCACTGTCTTTAAACACTCAATCGGATCAACCTACCAGTCATTGTGCATTTTATGTGCGGATACATTCCTGCTATGAAAAAACAACTTCTATGTGGAATTTTATTTTACCGTGGAAATCCTAGATCTTGTTTTATATAGAACAAAGAGCTGACGTTTGCCAGTATTCTAGAATATCGGCATATGATATCGTATATCGGCATACAGTATCATATATCGGTATTTAGTATCACATATCGGTATACATTATCATATATCGGTATTTAGTATCGCATATCGGCATATAGTATCATATGTTGGCATTTAGTATCATATATCATTATACATTATCACATATCGGCATTTAGTATCACATATCGGTTTATAGTATCACATATCGGCATATAGTATCGCATATCGGCATATAGTATCGCATATCGGTATATAGTATCACATATCGGCATATAGTATCACATATCGGTATACATTATCACGTATCGGTATATAGTATCAAATATCGGCATATTGTATCGCATATCGATATATAGTATCACATATCGGCATATAGTATCACATATCGGTATACATTATCACATATCGGTATATAGTATCAAATATCGGCATATTGTATCGCATATCGATATATAGTATCACATATCGGCATATAGTATCACATATCGGTATACATTATCACATATCGGTATATAGTATCGCATATCGGCATATAGTATCGCACATCGGTATATAGTATCGCATATCGGCATATAGTATCACATATCGGCATATAGTATCACATATCGGTATATAGTATCACATATCGGTATATAGGTACTGTACCACTAGCTTCATTTTAGCCGGACTTAATGCATATAGGCAAAACCCTGTCTGCTTATGTCGTCGTGATCAAATTGTGTAGTCTTTATCACCGCCATAATGATCATACGCGACAGGGACTATTTTTCATTCCTCATATTTCATGTTGTTAAATATTTTAAATCTGCAATAAATCAAACAATAAAAATGTATCGTGGACATTGTATCATGTTATCGTGGACATTGTATTTTGTTATTTTTAGAAATGTTACATAAAATCAAACATTTCATCAATATCGATCAAATTAGGAAGGCGTATGGATAAGTAATAAAACCCGGTGATTCAGGACTTTTAGAAATTTGATCATAAAACGCTGACGTGACTGTATCTTTCAATGCTACGTCTGTCTACACCATGGAGTATTTCCTATTACAATAATATTGGTAATGGAAATGGAAAGGCATAATATATTCCTCTTTTTTTCAGAGCTTGAAGAATTATTTATTTCCGATGATGACGTCAATACTGTATTAAACGGACAGAGTTGGGACCAGGTTTGAAACCTTATCGCCAATCAAGAAATAATCTAGAAACATTAGAATGTATTGCCAGAAAGGTTATTCAGGGTGCCATGAAGAAACTGCAAAAGGAATATATTTAAAATAAGCTTTATTTTTATTTCTTAAAGGTGCACACAAAGTGGAATTAAATATCAATAAGACATACTACGGACCCTTGAGAGTTGGTGCTAATGCTGACGACGCAGAGTTATACTCTGCACTAGGGGTGGTATTCACCAACCATTCTTAAGACTATTATAAGACTTGAACTTAAACATGAATTTTGAAAATAAAACTTAGAGACCATTTTTAGGTCAAAATTCGCACGCATGTAGGGAGCTGATATACAGTCAAATAAACTTTCACCATTTTTCTGTCTAACACTGTAATCTAGATATCTAAAGTTGAAATTTGGACTTTCAAGTTTAAGTCTAAAACTATTCCTAAGAATTGTTGGTGAATACAACCCCTGGTCGTATAACAGAAATAAAACTTTCCGATGGGAATCTTATTGGGAATACAATGACCATAATGATTTGATGGCCGGGTATGGAAGGAATCTCTTCATGAAATACTGCATTTTCTTGATCGTACTTGGATATTAGTTATTTTCAGGTGTACAATTAATGAAATTGATTAAATATGATGGGGAAAATCACTCAAGTGTGTGTATATATATACTGAACAGAACAGCTAACACACCACCTGACATTTAATATGTTTTCTCAAAAAACTATCAAAGCAATTTCCTTGAAATTTGAACTTGAATAGGAAAAGACATTAGGATATGTCAAATCAATACATTATTTTGCGTCTTATACAGCTAATACCGTTTCTCAATATTTTGACGAGGATATTGGAAATACAAAAGTGGCGGGTAAGCTGTACCGTTCAGTATACACAAGTGGCGGATTAGCTGTACCGTTCAGTATACAAAAGTGGCGGGTTGGCTGTACCGTTCAGTATACAAAAGTGGCGGATTAGCTGTACAGTATACAAAAGTGGCGGATCAGCTGTACCGTTCAGTATACAAAAGTGGCGGGTTAGCCGTACCGTTCAGTATACAAAAGTGGCGGATTGGCTGTACCGTTCAGTATACAAAAGTGGCGGGTTGGCTGTACCGTTCAGTATACAAAAGTGGTGGATTAGCTGTACAGTATACAAAAGTGGCGGATCAGCTGTACCGTTTAGTAAACAAAAGTGGCGGGTTGGCTGTACCGTTCAGTATACAAAAGTGGCGGGTTAGCTGTACCGTTCAGTATACAAAAGTGGCGGATTGGCTGTACCGTTCAGTATACAAAAGTGGCGGGTTGGCTTTATCGTTCAGTATACAAAAATGGTGGGTTGGCTGTACCGTTCAGTATACAAAAGTGGCGGATTAGCTGTACCGTTCAGTATACAAAAGTGGCGGGTTGGCTGTACCGTTCAGTATACAAAAGTGGCGGATTAGCTGTACCGTTCAGTATACAAAAGTGGCGGGTTGGCTGTACCGTTCAGTATACAAAAGTGGCGGGTTAGCTGTACCGTTCAGTATACAAAAGTGGCGGGTTGGCTGTACCGTTCAGTATACAAAAGTGTTATATTCTAAGAATGCTTACACACAATAAATAACGATACTACAATGTTTATACCATTTGACAAAGTCACTCACTTATTACAAAAACAACATACATGTACACGGATTGATTTGTTTCTCTTTTTTCATTTATTGCCACAAGTGTATGTGTGATCTCTTTTTAATTCATACCTCAATTCGATGTAAATTATATTTTATAGAACATTTCATATATTCTTGTTGTCTTTTATCAATGCATAACGTGTGAACGAATTCTAGTACAGCTGTGAACTTTTATTTAGTTTACTTCGATTGTGAAACAAGTTCTAGCATCTTAAACAAACCACACTCGAAGTATTCCTGGGTAGAACCAGTACTAAGCACATTCGGAAAAAAGTATGTTGCTCAAGGACACCACACATAACCGTGGGTGAGGATCGACCCACGACCCTCCGATCAAGGGTTCGGTGCTCTACCACTGACCCAAACGCTCCACATATTTTTCATAATACATACGTTTCTGAAGTTTCAGCAAAACTGCTAATCTGAACAGTCGAAAATGACTGTGTAAGTACTGTACAGTGCTGAGCTTTGAGAAACATTTTAAGTGCAAGACCACTAATTAATAAAAATATTAAAAAAATGAAGTCCAAACTGACTTACAGAAGCAATGTGTTGGTAAAATGGAATTAATTTCTTCAAGTTTCATTTCTGTTTTTTACTATAATGGGACTAATATGAATGTGAAATAACACAGGACGAATTTTTTAAAATCTTTACTTAATGTATGATGAACTTAAGTATTAGGAACATCTTTTTGTAATCAAGTCATTCAAACATGTTGTATTTTAATCTCCAATACTCGTTTATGGATGTGCCAGAGACAAAAATAAAATAAGAAATCACAGTCTATTTTAAATCAATTTGTTAGATTATTTATTTATTTGTTTCAAACGGGATTTTTTCAAGGGAGGTAAATCAATATTCCAAATGATCACAATATGTGTAACCATCATACTATTATATTACTCTTTTTTCTTGAATGGGGTTTAACGCCATTTTAAAAATACCCCAGGTTATTATGGCATATCTAGTTTTACTGGTGGAAGAAGACCTCATAATAAAGCTGAGTTCTCACAATCCTTCCACAGGTAAACTTTCTTACATAAAGATTTTAGATCGAGCGGGACTCGAACCTACGACCTTAGCGATGGCAGGTAAATGCTCTTTTAGACTGCACCTTAAACCACCCTGTCACGTAGCATAATTGCATCATTCATATATATTAATGTTTTCTATTAATTACCAGTGACAGTTGATTCATCACATATTAAAAACAACGATTATTAAGACATTGTATATTATTTCTTATCATGCAACTTTTAACTTTACTTACACAATACAGCTGACTCCTATTTGCATAATATTTTCCAAGCTGTATTATGCTGTTAGCCGGAACTACTTTTTACCCTCATCTATTTTTATATTTTGAGTAAATGCAGTATTTGAAAAGACACTTTGTGATTGAGTGATCACTAAATATACATAGCAAATTAAAAAACGCTGTAAATATTTGGTTAGGTTATTGAACTATTTTTACTGTGGGTGATTCTTATTTAAATTCACCCGCTAACTGGTGTATTTTGTTAAAGTGGAAATATAATAACAAACTATATATTTATCATCAGTATTGAAAACTAATAGTGTTTCATGATAAATAAATTACATGGTTAGTGGTTGAGAATGTCAGCTGCGAGGCTCGCATTTATTATTTTTCTTACACTTGCCAAACTCAACTACCAACCATGAAATGCTTATCAATGTTATTCAATATCAGGATGAATTATCAACTCATATTTCAATGGTTTGAAACTACTGCTGAAATCAGATATATTTAACTGAATTCATAAAATCGCAATATTTATTTATTTTTTGGATTTTCAATTTTTCAGGTCGGAAAATTCAGATTATTACAAAAAAGAAATTAACCCTTTGCTTATTCGAAATAATAGTATAATAATATAATTAAGGCTGTTACAACCGAGCGGTCCGATTGTCCAGTGCTGTTAGAATAATGTTTGTCAGGATGACACTACTTATCAGTCTATACTGGTAGGGTTAAAATAACTAAAACACAGGCTGCAGATTATAGATGATTTATCTAGTCTTGCAATTTCTTTCAGTAGAATATATACACAATAGGTAAATGTAATAGATCTATGTTCCTGGACTTTTAATAAATTAGTGAATACGTTTCTTGATATAGATTATGCTTGTTTGGTACGTTAGATGAACTATAAATAAACCCCGTATCTCACCTCTATCCGGTGATACGCTTCAAAAATTCCTCCAAACGTCTAAAAGTCCTAACCGTTTTGATTAGAGTTCCAAAAGTCGTCAAAGTTCCAAAAGTTCCAAACGTTCTCAAAGATCTGAAGTTTCTCAAAGTTCTAAAAAGTCCAAGTGACATAAAATCGGCTGTTTATATCCCCATCCCGACAAGGAATTGTCCGAATCTCAACCAACTGACAGATTCTTGTAGGGACCAAACATGTTTGTTTTGCACCCGACAAGTAACCGTTAGTTACTGACAAAGTCAGCTAGAAGACTTACAAGATTTTGTCGGTAAGGGAGAAAACATCCTATGGTTTCCTGTACCGAATAATTACAAAATAAATACATACATTGACTTACAATGTTCCAAGAATAAATAATGTTATAAATTGTGAAAACTATTTATGATGAAAACCGTCCGATGAATTGAACTGTGACAAATACACAAAATAGCTCTCCTGGAAGGAGGTAATTTATAGTGCAAACTGAAAACAGGCTGTCTGCTTTCTCATATAGCTATGACTAAATTTAAGTAATAAAGTGCCTTAAAATGACTTCTGATAATGAACAATCAATGGATAAAGTTCTCTACAATACATATCATCAATATGTAGACAAAATGAGCTGATATAACAAGTAAGATGAATTACAGACAGATAAACATGTGAGTAAAATGCATCAAAGTTTCCACCAAGTTGTAACGGTGACCTTTATCCTCAACTGTAACTGTTCTCATAAGCAGTAAATGATATTTATGAAAAGAAAATACTACTGTATAAATAATGCCTTTAAAACACATGAGCTTGGAGCTTAGAGCAGTATTTAACTAAGTGAAGCTATGATAGAATTACTAATTACTAAAATAATTTGTCTAAACAATGCAACTAGGGTTTACATTACAAGGCCGTCCTTAAAAAATGTTGCCGTTCACCTACTACTCACTCAAAATTCCCGTTACGCAAACTTTTTTTTATTGACTTTGAAAGCGTTTAATTTTTTTCTCAAGATTTATGTCCATTTTATCTCAAAAATGACTGCAAAATCAAAATTTGGCCAAAGAAAAAATAGCTACCTACCTAGTCGCATGAAAGATACTGGGTCGGAGCACAGCAAACAAATTTTTTTTAAGGATGGCCTTGTATGATAATTGTATCAATAAACACCTCTCATCACTATTATGAGTGAAGATAGTAATGTTTTATAATCAAATGTAAGTAATGCAATAATTATGTATTTTAATAGTAAAAACTCTTAACTCAATTTCTTTGCGAGTCGTATTAGAAAATAAGTTAGAAAAACCTTTAAAGAGAGAGAATTATTATGTTTTTGTTTGCTTGAATAGCTGTAAATCGTTAGTGGAAATCAACATCAAAACTTTACACACACACTTATAGTATTATTTTTCTTGATATGAGACTATGTTTTTCAATGATAAAAAAAATTAAGTCAGAGGAGTACAGCTGGTCAGTTTACTTTTTAAACGAACATTTTTAAAAACAACAACAAATAACTTCGCATTGAGACCTGTAATAACTTAAAAAGGACAGTCAATAAAGTTCCGCTTAACACAGCACTATTTCTAAAAAGTATACAATTGCTTGCAAATTTGTATTTAAATATCGATGTATATATGCCGATCTTTAATTTCGTTTCTATTATGAAAAGAGGCGCACTTCTTGGAACATATTTACCGACATCACGTGTTGCAATGTTTTGGTTATCTATTACAATCAATATATGATATATTTATTCTAAACACGTCAGTTTTTATCGGTTTCGGAGAAATATAATTCCATGAAATATGAATATATAATATAGTATGTGTATCCCAGAACCTGATATCTCCCAAATTAGGTCTATTAACCAAAAAAAGCAGGGAATTCTATGCCTGTAACACAATGCGTGGCAATTAAACGCTTACTAAATTGTGATGTCATTCAAACTTTCCCTGAAGCAACTGACCAATCAGCGTGCTCGTAACAATTGCTGTTGAAAGGACCCAATCGGGAGAGTTGAGTTCGTTCTACAGACTAGTTTATATAGTTTGAGTATTGTAAAACTAATATTATACCATTTGTTTTACAGTATATAAAAAACACTTTAATAATTTCTAAAATATGACTTTTGAATCTAAATATTTGGATTTTATAATCTCCATATTATCTGCTAAAAGGATCACTTGGCAGCACAAAAACGCGTTCAAGTAAACACTAGCAAACTCGGTTGTAGTGCGTCTATTCATTATGTTCACTGAATATCTTATTAAGTTAAAAAAAGCAAACCATTTCTAAAGATATGAAACAACCGTTAAAAACCTTCCACGTGCTTGTACGTGCTTATTAGCTACTCAATAATTTTTTTTTTAAATAATCGGTTAGTATAATCTTTGATATTTCCACGTAAAGTTTCTTTATTTGTCTTTTACACCGCTTGTGACGCCGTTACAAAGTACGTTGTTGTTTTTTCCCTCTATATGCACACTGCTGTAATTTTCACCCTCAATATCCCTGGTTCCAGTCTAGTACACCTTCCAATGGTTCCCCTTTTGTGTACCGGGCGAAGTTCGTCACAAAACAGTTGTTTACCTCCGCCGTATGCTGAAAGAGTTTAGTAGAAGTTATAAAGATTAACAAGATTCAAGTTCGTTATTCAATAATTTAAACATACAATGTTTCTCATTACATACAAATTCAAATAATAAATGTAACACATGACACACAGATAATAGATCAATATTATGGTAGATTCTATTAAATTAGAAAATTACGTTATTTAAATACATATATTTTTTGATAGTTTCTGAGGTTGGACAGATATAAATTTAACATTTAAATAGTTTGTCTAATATATACTTGAGTAGATCAACACAAAAATATAGTTGTATATGATATGTTTTTGGTTATACAAGGAATACTTCTCACTTTGCATTAACTCAATGAATCTTAACATACTTGGCCGTTTATAATAATATGATTTAATAAAGCTTTTATGGATATTCTGATAACTAGGACATATTAACACAAAATGGTATTCGTCTTCTATGTCATTAAAGTTACATAGAGTGCAATAACGCAAGTTACGTTAAATTCTGGTCTGTGCATAACGACCGGTTTCAACTTTTAGCTGATGTGATGATAATCTTAATCATTGGCATTGGCCATGACAAACCCGTTTATAATCAGAACGTTAATGGTTAGGGCAAAATTAAAACAATGGCACCGTAAATTACAGTGGCTACTTAAAATATATACAACTTCCGTTTGGACATGCGCATTGGCAAAGATCTGGCTTCTGTCTATTACATTTAATCCACAAAACTTGATAAAAAAAAACAGAGCGCATTCTCACTGTTAATGATTCTGGTCAGCTGTTATGAATAGATCTGAATATTATTATGTTTGCTTACAATGACATTTTATCTCAGTGGCTTTAACAATTACAGGTCAATTATATAGATCTACTGAAAGGAGGGAGAAACGCCGGGTGCAATCAGAGCTACTTTATCAAATTAGTGTAAGCGATATGTACAGTTTTTTGTATGTGAAAGTATTCCATTTGTGAATTTGCCATTATGATCATTATTATTTGAAACTATCGTTATCTGCATATTGTTGATTTGTACATGTTGCTTACAGTAGTTTGATAATCTGGATATGAAATCCACCTGGCGTTTTTTCCTTCAGTATTAGTCTATGTCAGTCCCTGATATCTCCCAACTCAGGTCTATTTACACCGATTCAAACAAGCAGGGAATTCCATGCCTGTCCCACAAGTCATAGCTATTGAAAGCTTACTAAACTGTGACGTCATTCAAACTATACCCTGAAGCAACTGACCAATCAACGTACTCAAACTCATTGCTATGTAACGGACACACTTGAGAGTGCTGGGACCGTTCCAAAGATTATTTCAGTATAGTAATTTCACTTACCGATTCTTCACTTGACCATCCGGAAACGTGAGGTGTGATAATTACTCCAGGGAGTGACCACAGTGGACTTGTTGGCGGAAGAGGCTCACTTTCAAATACGTCCAGAACTGCTCCTCTTAACCAACCATTTCTATATGTTAATAATAATAATTATCTGTATATGTTACACTGGCAGGTCGTAATCAAAATTCATGAAACAAAATGTTACACTAATTGCAGTGTGTTACCGCTAGGTAATTAATTCAACTAATAAATCTTAAGTATATATAAAAGGTGTACGTGTATCCGTCCGTCCATATGTGCGTGCCTGCGTATGTGTGTTTGCGTCCGTACACGCGCGTGTGTGTGTAGGAATTTGACTATATTTGTCTCATTGACTGATTCCCTACCCTAGCAATATACTTGCGCCCAATAAATTACAGCTGTGTAATTAGGTTGGACATTATTTTTGCTGAAAATGCTTAAAACTTTCATATTTCTTTTTGCACATATGAGAATATTTGAACATTTTAGTGAGTTCTGCCAAGATGGGGAATGACATTGAGTACCGTCTGGTAAAGATATAAGAGTTTAAAGATGCGTAGTGATACACTGCAACAAATGGACAGAATTGTCAAAAATGAAGACGTGTCATCATACCATCGAAATTGTGAAAAAGCAATCTGGCTTTCCTGCATATATATTTGGACTAAGAGAAGACTATCTATGTACCAAGGCAACACCTGGGTCCACTACTGAATAGTGTTCAAACATTGAACACTAAACACTTGTTCAAACGGATTATTTTATTAAATAAATACGCTATCATTATCATTATCACTTCGGCGAATAAACAATTCATTCGGGTTCTTTCTGCGATATATTTATTTTCGAGTTTACCCAAACTGCTTTTATAGATAAATTCAATCGAGTGTCTTACGTGATGGCTTTGACAATGGATTCTTCATCAATAATATCACCACGCCCAACATTCATGAACACACTTTGCTGTAAGGAAACATATATGGAGCTTTGCGTCACGGTTATGAACACATGTAAACATAAATAACCATATGCTAATGCCTCTTTGGGAATAATAATAATAATGAAGGAAGGAGAAGACGAAGACGAAGACGAAAACGAAGAAGAAGAAGAAAGAAAATTACAAAGATTATGGTATAGAACTTAGGAATGTTTCATGAATCAAATTTACACATAAGGAAATTGTAAGAACCACAAGACAGATATGCAGCATATTACGGAGAACTCATACTTGATAATAATATAAAGTTGTAAATTAAATAGTTCTAAACCATAAGTCTGTTATTAAACATTATGAGCTCTTGTATATTTTCATAATAAAGCGTATTGAACAATACACGGTTTGAACAAAATAATTGACCTTTTCCTTGCAGTTGGAGAGAATGTCACCGGAGAGAAGATACTTAGATGCTGGTGTACTTGGCAGGATATTACAAACATAGTCGCAGTTACGTAAAAGATCAGGTAGATCCTCCGTTGTCCTTCAATGGACAAAACCAAAACATAACAAGCGTTACGTTAATTACATATGTCACAGTTATTTAGAATATCAGGAAGGTACTCCGTTGTCCTTCAATAAACAAAAACAAAACATAACAAGCGTTACGTTAATTACATATGTCACAGTTACATAGAAGATCAGGAAGGTCATCCGTTGTTCTTCAATAAACAAACCAAAACAAGCGTTACGTTAATTACATATATCAGAGTTATGTAGAAGATCAGGAAGGTACTCCGTTGTCCTTCAATAAACAAAACCAAAACATAACAAGCGTTACGTTAATTACACATGCCACATTTATGTAGAAGATCAGGAGGTCCTCCGTTATTCTTCAATAAACAAAACAAAACATAACAAACGTACGTTAATTACATATGTCAAAGTTATGTAGAAGATCAGGACGGTCCTCCGTTGTCCATCAATAAACAAAACAAAAACATAACAAGCGTTACGTTAATTACACATGCCACATTTATGTAGAAGATCAGGAAGGTCCTCCGTTGTCTTTCAATAAACAAAACATAACACGCGTTACGTTAATCACATATGTCACAGTTATATAGAAGATCAGGAAGGTACTCCGTTGTTCTTCAATAAACAAAACAAAACAAAACATAACAAGCGTTACGTTAATTACATATGTCACAGTTATGTAGAAGATCAGGAAGGTCCTCCGTTGTCTTTCAATAAACAAAACATAACACGCGTTATGTTAATTACATATGTCAAAGTTATGTAGAAGATCAGGAAGGTACTCCGTTATTCTTCAATAAACATAACAAAACATAACAAGCGTACGTTAATTACATATGCCACATTTATGTAGAAGATCAGGAAGGCCCTCGGTTTTTCTTCAATAAACAAAATAAAACATTACAAGCGTTACGTTAATTACACATGTCACAGTTATGTAGAAGATCAGGAAGGTCCTCCGTTGTCTTTCAATAAACAAAACATAACACGCGTTACGTTAATTACATATGTCACAGTTATGTAGAAGATCAGGAAGGTACTCCATTGTTCTTTAATAAACAAAACAAAACATAACAAGCGTTACGTTAATTATATATGTCACAGTTATGTAGAAGACCGGGAAGGTCCTCCGTTGTCCTTTAACAAACAAAACATAACAAGCGTTACGTTAATTACATATGTCACAGTTATGTCGCAGATCAGGAAGGCCCTCTGTTGTCCTTCAATAAGCAAAAACAAAACATAACAGGCGTTACGTTAATCACATATGTCACAGTTATGTAGAAGATCAGCAAAGTACTCCGTTGTCCTTGAATAAACAAAACAAAACATAACAAGCGTGACGTTAATTACCCATGTCAAAGCATGAATACACATTTAATTGTCACGTTAATTACAGAACAGAACAGAACATTTGACTTAAGCATTTTTTGACTTACATATGTGTCGTTGTTACAAAGTAAATCAAGATGGTTCTCCGTTGTCCTCCAATGAACAAAACAAAACATAGCAAGCGTTTCGTTAATTACATATGTCCCAGAAAGAGTAGCAGATCAGGAAATTCACCAACCATTTTTGAGAATATTATTAGAGTTGAGCTTGAAATAAAAATTTCAACCTTAGATATCTAGTTCTAGTTTACCATGTTTACCATGACAGATAGAATACTTGGGAGTGTTTATTTGACTATATATAAGGTGTCCCTTCATACTTGCAAAATAAAAACATCAACATTACAATCGTAATTAAAAAATTACACATCATACGAATATACATTATAAGTTGAAAGATTAAAAAAAAAAGCACATTATCCATGGTTGGCGAAAAATGTGTGTCGACATTTCAAAAATACTTTTATTTCTTGCTTTTAAATTTTTAGAAATTATCACAACGAAAAAAAAGTTAATAAGGTAATCGTCCTTTTTCTTTTTCATTTTTTTTTTAATATACTAAAATTGTACCACTTAAAATATGTCCAAGCCCTTTCTTTTTTTTATCAAAATCATGGTAGATATTTCATGGTTAGGAAGTAGTCGCGTTAACAGAATACGAAAAAAAAAAGCATCCAAATATGCCATCTGAAATTTATGCAAGTATCTGTAGCAACTGATTTATGTTCATGTTCTGTTCGTCTAAGGATTATGCGTGTAAAACCACCATGGATTTTCGTTTTCTTTCTAATGTGAATGAAATATTTTCAACGGTTTGCCATTCAAAGAAACACCCAAATCTAAGAAAGGGAATTTTTATAACTGTATTATATTAGTCTCCGGGAAATATGTAAAATATCCACTTGGTTACACTCTGTATCCAATAGTTCGACCCAGTGAGTCTTCGTCAATAATAAATTAAACATTTTGCAAAGGTTTGTCATTCACAGAAAGACCAAGATCAAAGAAGGGCAACTTACAGTTAATAAAAATAGAATATTATCTTTCAAAGGGAAATACTAGTAAGTAAATTATTAGGTTGGTTACTTTATACTCCCAATATTTCGACCCAATCGGTCTATATCATGGATGGAATACAATAAGCAATGACACTGTAACTGTTTATTGTAATGAATGGTATACAATAAGCAATGACACTGTAACTGTTTATTGTAATGAATGGAATACAATTAGCAATGACATTGTAAGTGAGTATTGTATTTCATCCTTGATAGAGTGTAACCAAACATACATTTTATATTTTGTTGACATTTGTAGTGTAATAAGTATCAAAATTAAGGGCCATGTTTCGTCCAAAAGTGTATTGTTGTCCAGTCTGTACACTGTTGACAAACACGGACTATTTATTACCACCGTTGTGCGCACTGAAATACTCTACCACGCGGAAGCACTTCCTGCGTCCAATGGGTGTGTGACCTGCAGTTGTGAACTCGAGTATTTGCTATTTGTTATGTGTAGGTAATGGCTGTAAATAATACTGACAGGACTTGTGGTCAAACCATTTTGTTTATCTGTTATAAGCAATAAAATATGTTTAAACCTGGGTTATACCTATAAACATCCACAAAGGGGCACACATTTTCACTTGTAGGTGTGCGTCTTGTCAGTCCCCAAACCGTCATCCCCAAACTCTTGCAAACCTTGGCAACTAAAACAATATTTCGAGAAGATTACGTTCATATTTTTGCGTTAATTGTATTGTCATAAATAAGACACAATATTACTTTAAATACATACAATACATCATGGTATTCACACTTTTTGCTCTTGATAGTAGAAAATGCCTGAAACGAATTATTTTAACATTTTTCGTTCAATGCTTCAGCATAGTTTACTTTCGTGAATATTTGTTGAAAAATGTAAGTGCTGACGTCCTTTAGTGTAAAATAATAATTTTAATTCATATTTTTTTTAAAAAGGGAGTGAGCAGACTTTTGCGACATTACTTTTGCTGTCCCGTTAACTGACATACGGATACAACTAGTAAGTGGCAGGTGTAAGGTACAGTGGAACGCGTGGTCCAGTGGTAGAGCACTGAAACCAAAATCGGATGGTCGTGGGTTCGATCTCTGCCACGGCTATGTGTGGTGTCCTTTTCCGCATATGTTTATTTATTTAGATTTTTACCAGACAGGCGAGTTTAAGATCAGTTAGTGGTTTATCTATTAAATGATAATGGGTATGTATCCCCTAACTGCCTTAGTATAAAACCCTGGAACTGGACAATATGTCAGTCATAGCTGACATAGAGGACGGGAAGGTTAAATGTTTCAATGCAGAGTCATGTATTGTTGTTTAATTTAGAGATTGTCCACATATTTCAGAGGAACCCCCAGTATACCAGTATACACCATGTATTTGGTCTCAGTTGTGAAGGTATCGTACTTGACCTGATAGCGACGTCTGCAACATATATGTCACAATGTGTATGTAGCCTGTTAGGAGTGAGCCGGGACTCGAATGTACAGGGTGAATGCTCTGCCGACTGTGCTTACCGTACTGCTTACATACGCTTTTTTTCCAAACAGGGTACGTACACACTATGACATATATTTCGCTGCGATGATGATATACAAATACAAAAGTATCACATATTTACCTTATAACTAAGGCTTTAATTATAATGAAGGAATGTTGCATGTGGCAACAGTGAAAGTTCATATGTGTGGAAGAGTTTGCATGTACACACTTCCACGCATATTTTCGTTCAAATTTCAGCCGCTGAAGCTTTAAAAATCCTGGACGTTTTGTTTACATCCAAAGTTGAAATTGCGCTTTTCACTGGGTTTTTTTTTTTAGAAATATCACGTGTCGGGTTTTTGTATTTATGTTGTTTGAGCAAATTTAAGGCTTTTTGGGCGACATTTATTTGTATGTCATCATCTGGATACAATATTAGAGATCTGTGATTACTGTACTTACGATGTTTGCCGATAGCACCAACTCCAAGATACAATATATGTGATACCTGTACTTACGATGTTTGTCGATAGCACCAACTCCAAGATACAATATCTGTGATTACTGTACTAACGATGTTTGCCGATAGCACCAACTCCTAGATATAATATCTCTGATTACTGTACTTACGATGTTTTCCGATAGCACCAACCTCTAGATACAATATATGTAATTACTGCACTTACGATGTTTGCCAATAGCACCAACTCCTAGATACAATATCTGTGATAACTGTACTTACGATGTTTGCCGATAGCACCAGCTCCAAGATACAATATCTGTGATACCTGTACTTACTATGTTTGCCGAAAGCACCAACTCCTAGATACAATATCTGTGACTACTGTACTTACGATGTTTGCCGATAGCACCAACTCCAAGATACAATATCTGTGATACCTGAACTTACGATGTTTGCCGAAAGCACCAACTCCTAGATACAATATCTCTGATTACTGTATTTACGATGTTTGCCGATAGCACCGACTTCTAGATACAATATATGTGATTACTGTACTTACGATGTTTGCCGATAGCACCTACTCCAAGATACAATATCTGTGATTACCGTACTTACGATGTTTGCCGAAAGCACCAACTCCAAGATACAATATCTGTGATACCTGTACTTATGGTATTTGCCGATAGCATCAACTCTTAGATACAATATATGTTATTACTGTACTTACGATGTTTGCCGATAGCACCAACTTCTAGATACAATATATGTTATTACTGTACTTACGATGTTTGCCGATACAATATATGTGATTAATATTGTACAAACGATGTTAGCCTATAGCACCAACTCCTAGATACAATATCTGTGATTACTGTACTTACAATGTTCGCCGAAAGCACCAACTCCTAGATACAATATCTGTGATACCTGTACTTACGATGTTTACCTATAGCACCAACTCCTAGATACAATATCTGTGATTATTGTACTTACGATGTTTGCCGAAAGCACCAACTTCTAGATACAATATCTGTAATTACTGTACTTACGATGTTTGCCTATAGCACCAAATTCTAGATACAATATATGTGATACCTGTACATACGATGTTTGCCGAAAGCACCAACTCCTAGATACAATATCTGTGATTACTGTACTTACGATGTTTGCCGATAGCACCAACTTCTAGATACAATATCTGTGATACCTGTACTTACGATGTTTGTCGAGAGCACCAACTTCTAGATACAATATATGTACTTATTGTACTTACGATGTTTGCCTATAGCACCAACTCCAAGATACAATATCTGTAATACCTGTACTTACGATGTTTGCCTATAGCACCAACTCCTAGATACAATATATGTGTTTACTGTAAATACGATGTTCGCCGATAGCACCAACCTCTAGATACAATATATGTGATTACTGTAATTACGATGTTTGCCTATAGCACCAACTCCTAGATAGAATATCTGTGATTACTGTACTTACAATGTTCGCCGAGAGCACCAGCTTCTAGATACAATATCTGTGATACCTGTACTTACGATGTTTGCCTATAGCACCAAATCCTAGATACAATTTCTGTGATTACTGTACTTACGATGTTTGCCTATAGCACCAACTCCTAGATACAATATCTGTGATTACTGTACTTACGATGTTCGCCGATAGCACCAACCTCTAGATACAATATCTGTGATTCCTGTACTTACGATGTTTGCCTTTTGCACCAACACCTAGATACAATATCTGTGATTACTGTACTTACGACGTTTGCCTATAGCGCCAACTCCTAGATACAATATCCATGATTTCTGTACTTACGATGTTTGCCGAAAGCACCAACTCCTAGATACAATATCTGTGATTACTGTACTTACGATGTTTGCCTATAGCACCAAATTCTAGATACAATATATGTGATACCTGTATATACGATGTTTGCCGAAAGCACCAACTCCTAGATACAATATCTGTGATTACTGTACTTACGATGTTTGCCTATAGCACCAACTTCTAGATACAATATCTGTGAAACCTGTACATACGATGTTTGCCGAGAGCACCAACTTCTAGATTCAATATATGTACTTACTGTACTTACGATGTTTGCCTATAGCACCAACTCCTAGATACAATATCTGTGATTACTGTACTTACGATGTTCGCCGATAGCACCAACCTCTAGATATAATATCTGTGATTACTGTACTTACGATGTTTGCCTATAGCACCAACTCCTAGATACAATATCTGTGATGACTGTACTTACAATGTTTGCCTATAGCACCAAATTCTAGATAGAATATCTGTGATTACTGTACTTACGATGTTTGCCTATTGCACCAACTCTACAAACAATATCTGTGATTACTGTACTTACGATGTTTGCCTATAGCACCAACTCCTAAAATGCCTATAGTCACTTTTGAGATACTTCTCGCTTTTGAATAATAACTCCTGAAATATATGAAAACATGGACCATTTTCATTTGATGTTTATATGATTCAGGGGAGAGGAATCACGTGACATTTTCGGAACAACTCGCCGATTATCATAACTCAGTTCTGAGATAAATACCAGCCACCTTAAAAGTATTTTCGGCACCTTTTACTTTTTTAACTTCATCTATGACAAAAATGTTTTGTCTTCATATTAATTTGTTTAATTAGCCTGGTTTAACCTGGAATATGCTGTACATAATTAATGAATAAAATATGTTTAAACCAACCTCAATATGTGGTAAAGTTTAAAAATACGTTTATATGTGCATTACTAAAACTCAGGATGTTACATTCATCCGTTGTGAAGTTGGACCAGAGCTGTGGATTGCCACTCCGGCTGTCAGAGTTTGAGTCTCAGTAGAAGTTTGTTTTATTTTATTCAACCAGCAACATTGTTTTTCCAACAATACTTAATAAACCTATTTCCATATCTATATATTTTTATAAAATATTTGCCCTTATATGCATATATAACTTTGCATGTATTTGGCATTCGTTCTGTGCTATATTCGATTTTATATGCCGTAAAAACATTTACAATGAGAATGAGACACAAACTAGATCTTTTTACGAAATTGAAAAGCCGTTTTATATTTTCAGTGTTCTAACTACCTGCGAGGCCTCTATTCCGAAGTATGACGGAGTTGACCGAGTATTTACGATTGTGAAACGAGGCGTGTATTCAAAAAATAGATCTAGTTATTTTTATAACTTAACATGCAACGGATTTTGACAAAGCGAATTACAGATATCCCTAGGATGTGAGTGATATATTCGACACTGATAGGAATCAAGAGATATTCAGTATTTTTTACACAACACTTGAATCAACTAACATTTGGAATACATATGAACGATATCATGACAATTCGTGTCACACAACAGATAACCCGCTGTCGGTACAAATATGCAGAAAAAACATGAGGTTAACCAGACTGCTTTTCACAATTTCGATGGTTTGATGACAACCCTTTATTTTGAACAATTATTTATTTGTTGCAGTGTATCACTACGCATCTTTAAACTGGTATATCTTCATCCAACACTATCTAATTCATTCGTAACTTGGCAGAACTCGTGAAAATGTTCCATAGTCTCCTAAAATAGTATGTACAAATTAACATGACCATTTAAGATTTAACAATAATAATGCCCAACCGATTTACTCAGCTCTAATTTCTTTGGCTCAAGTCACTAAGGGAAGGTAATTGGTACGAAAGACATTGCTTATAACGATTTAAGTGTTTGAAAAATAGTATCCAATAAGTCATCAACCAACAATTATTTATAATGTTTTGTAATATCCCTCCAAATGAACATAAAGTTGGCTCAAATTATGCAGAAAAAATGACATATTTTCTGGAAATACATTGATGGCAATTTGAACATACAACGAAACAAATATCAGATTGACTGACGGACGATATCAATCGTAAGTTATTGCGTGAAACACAGCCTGGGCCCTTACAAAACACTTTACGTTGAATTGTAACGTACGAACCGTTTGATCTAAGATCGTATTTTATTGGAATTTAAAAAGAATATAACTTTGTGGAAACTTATTTTCCAATTTAGGTAAGGATCACCGAGATATTGACATTATGTCTGTTAAACAAATAAATTAATACAGTCAAACCTGTATAAATGGACACCTCTATTAAGCAGGCACCTGTCTTAAGCAGCCACATTTGTTATTTCCCATGAATATGATTTCAGAGCAAATAAACCTGCATTAAACAACAACTTGTCTGTAAAGGCCACTTTTGGTCCTTCATTGACTGGCTTCTTAAGACAGGTTTGACTTTGCAATAATAAACAAGTATATACCGTTACTTATGATTGCAATAATGTTTTTTATATTATTTTAATCTTTGTTTTCAACCCTTTTCTATTACAGGTATAATTGCTTTTCTAGGCGTTTGTAATTTTTGTAATCTTTGTATGCACAGGTCAGTCCGCGACCACTATTTCGAGATTTATACAAATGTATATACGTACTGTTGAAATAAGGATTTTTGTTGTGATTCCAGTGCCGTGAAGAAACATCGCTCATTCGATATCACGTAACCGATGACGTACTCCGATATCAGGGCGGCGTTTACAGATCCCGCCGTCTTTGTTAAAGTGAAAGTAGGTAGTGCCTACAGTAAACAAAAATATTATATTGAAAAATAAAATGTGTGTAAGAGAATCAGCAAACAAAATGACTTATATGCTGACCTTCTTTCTCGGCCAATAACATCGCTCAGATATTTCAAAATAGAACATTCCATATTACATAGTACGTCATGCCCGTCAATAGATGTTGACCTACTTATTCAGCCAATGAAATTGCTCCAGGAATGAGAAAGTAGACCAACACCTAGGCCGGTGAGAAGTAACATGCAATTTCCTCGTACACTAGCGTAGAAATAATCCTTTATCTTCTAACCTGTATAATACATGTAGTATCATCAATATAATTAAACTTGCATTTCACACATAGATCTACATAATTTAAACTAACTGAAAGCCTTTTATAACATGTAATGGCAAATTAGAAATCGGTATTGTATTCTGAAAACAGATTAAAAAAACTTGTTGATTATGTATTATTAATTAAGCATCCACTGGGAGATTGAATGAAAGCTTTTATTAAGTACCGAGCTCTTATTTGGACGTTTAAGTCTAAAATAGCATTGATTATCCTCGGCGATTGCTTGCTACAGTTTTCATACAGTGCCGACACTTCACTTCTTAGCACATGTCACTTCCCTGGAAATGGCCTTGGCTCGTGTCATCTTTTACTGGCAGCTGGCAACCATAACGGCATAGTGTCATGGTATTGCCTTTATCCTTTGGTACATAACGTAAGACGACATTATTGAATACATTCAACGCAACATGATAGTGCAGTTGTAGTCGATATTGTATACATTCAATGAAACAGGATATTGCAGTTGTACTCGATATTGTATACATTCAATAAAACAGGATATTGCAGTTGTACTCGATATTGTATAGATTCCAGGCAACAAGATATTGCAGTTGTACTCGATATTGTATAGATTCAAAGCAAGAGGATATTGCAGTTGTACTCGTATTGTATAGATTCAAAGCAAGAGGATATTGCAGTTGTACTCGATATTGTATACATTCAATGAAACAGGATATTGCAGTTGTACTCGATATTGTAAAGATTCCAGGCAACAAGATATTGCAGTTGTACTCGATATTGTATAGATTCAAAGCAAGAGGAAATTGCAGTTGTACTCGTATTGTATAGATTCAAAGCAAGAGGATATTGCAGTTGTACTCGGTACTGTATAGATTCAAAGCAACAGGATATTGCAGTTGTACTCGTATTGTATAGATTCAAGGCAACAGGATATTGCGGTTGTAATCAGTATTGTATAGATTCAAAGCAAGAGGATATTGCAGTTGTACTTGTATTGTATAGATTCAAAGCAAGAGGAAATTGCAGTTGTACTCGTATTGTATAGATTCAAAGCAAGAGGATATTGCAGTTGTACTCGATATTGTATAGATTCAAAGCAAGAGGAAATTGCAGTTGTACTCGTATTGTATAGATTCAAAGCAAGAGGATATTGCAGTTGTACTCGTATTGTATAGATTCAAGGCAACAGGATATTGCGGTTGTAATCAGTATTGTATAGATTCAAAGCAAGAGGATATTGCAGTTGTACTTGTATTGTATAGATTCAAAGCAAGAGGATATTGCAGTTGTACTCGTATTGTATAGATTCAAAGCAAGAGGATATTGCAGTTGTACTCGTATTGTATAGATTCAAGGCAACAGGATATTGCAGTTGTAATCAGTATTGTATAGATTCAAAGCAAGAGGATATTGCAGTTGTACTCGGTACTGTATAGATTCAAAGCAAGAGGATATTGCAGTTGTACTCGTATTGTATAGATTCAAAGCAAGAGGATATTGCAGTTGTACTCGTATTGTATAGATTCAAGGCAACAGGATATTGCAGTTGTAATCGGTATTGTATAGATTCAAAGCAAGAGGATATTGCAGTTGTACTTGTATTGTATAGATTCAAAGCAAGAGGATATTGCAGTTGTACTCGTATTGTATAGATTCAAAGCAAGAGGATATTGCAGTTGTACTCGTATTGTATAGATTCAAGGCAACAGGATATTGCAGTTGTAATCAGTATTGTATAGATTCAAAGCAAGAGGATATTGCAGTTGTACTCGGTACTGTATAGATTCAAAGCAAGAGGATATTGCAGTTGTACTCGTATTGTATAGATTCAAAGCAAGAGGATATTGCAGTTGTACTCGTATTGTATAGATTCAAGGCAACAGGATATTGCAGTTGTAATCAGTATTGTATAGATTCAAAGCAAGAGGATATTGCAGTTGTACTCGGTACTGTATAGATTCAAAGCAAGAGGATATTGCAGTTGTACTCGTATTGTATAGATTCAAAGCAAGAGGATATTGCAGCTATACTCGATATTGTATAGATTCAAGGCAATAGGATATTGCAGTTGTACTCGGTACTGTATAGATTCAAAGCAAGAGGATATTGCAGTTGTACTCAATATTGTATAGATTCAAAGCAAGAGGATAATGCAGTTGTACTCGGTATTGTATAGATTCAATGAAACAGGATATTGCAGCTATACTCGATATTGTATAGAGTCAAAGCAAAAGGATATTGCAGTTGTACTCGGTACTGTATAGATTCAAAGCAAGAGGATAATGCAGTTGTACTCGGTATTGTATAGATTCAAAGCAAAAGATTATTGCAGTTGTACTCGTATTGTATAGATTCAAAGCAAGAGGATATTGCAGTTGTACTCGTATTGTATAGATTCAAGGCAACAGGATATTGCAGTTGTAATCGGTATTGTATAGATTCAAAGCAAGAGGATAATGCAGTTGTACTCGGTATTGTATAGATTCAAAGCAAGAGGAAATTGCAGTTGTACTCGTATTGTATAGATTCAATGAAACAGGATATTGCAGCTATACTCGATATTGTATAGAGTCAAAGCAAAAGGATATTGCAGTTGTACTCGGTACTGTATAGATTCAAAGCAAGAGGATAATGCAGTTGTACTCGGTATTGTATAGATTCAAAGCAAGAGGATATTGCAGTTGTACTCGTATTGTATAGATTCAAAGCAAGAGGATATTGCAGTGGTACTCGTATTGTATAGATTCAAGGCAACAGGATATTGCAGTTGTACTCGTATTGTATAGATTCAAAGCAAGATGATATTGCAGTTGTACTCGTATTGTATAGATTGAAGGCAACAGGATATTGCAGTTGTAATCGTATTGTATAGATTCAAGGCAACAGTATATTGCAGTTGTACTCGGTATTGTATAGATTCAAAGCAAGAGGATATTGCAGTTGTAATCGGTACTGTATAGATTCAAAGCAAGAGGATATTGCAGTTGTACTCGGTACTGTATAGATTAAAAGCAAGAGGATATTGCAGTTGTACTCGGTACTGTATAGATTCAAAGCAAGAGGATATTGCAGTTGTACTCAGTATTGTATAGATTCAAAGCAAGAGGATATTGCAGTTGTACTCGATATTGTATAGATTCAAGACAACAGGATTTTGCAATTGTACTCGGTATTGTATAGAGTCAAGACAAAATATATTGCAGCTGTACTCGGTATTGTATAGGTTCCAGGCAACGGGATATTGCAGTTGTAATCGGTATTGTATAAGTTCAAAGCAACAGGATTTTGCAATTGTACTCGGTATTGTATAGCTTCCAGGCAACATGATATTGCAGCTGTACTCGGTATTGTATAGATTCTAGACAACAAGATATTGCACTTGTACTCGTTATTATATAGATTCCAGGCAACAGGATATTACAGATGTACTCGGTATTGTATAGATTCCAGGCAACAGGATATTGCAGCTGTACTCGATATTGTATAGATTCCAGACAACAGGATATTGAACTTGTACTCGGTATTGTATAGATTCCAGGCAACAGGATATTGCAGCTATACTCGATATTGTATAGAGTCAAAGCAAAAGGATATTGCAGTTGTACTCGGTATTGTATAGATTCCAGGCAACAGGACATTGCAGTTGTACTCGGTATTGTATAGATTCAAGGCAACAGGATGTTGTAGCTGTACTCGGTATTGTATAGATTCCAGACAACAGCATATTGCACTTGTACTCGGTATTGTATAGATTCAAGGCAACAGGATGTTGTAGCTGTACTCGGTATTGTATATATTCCAGACAACAGGATATTGCACTTGTACTCGGTATTGTATAGATTCAAGGCAACAGGATATTGCACTTGTACTCGGTATTGTATAGATTCCAGACAACAGAATATTGCACTTGTACTCGGTATTGTATATATTCCAGGCAACAGGATATTGCAGTTGTACTCGGTATTGTATATATTCAAAGCAACAGGATATTGCAGCTGTACTTGGAATTGTATAGATTCCAGGCAACAGGACATTGCAGTTGTACTCGATAGTGCACAGATTCAAGACAACAGGTTATTGCAGTTGTACTCGGTATTGTATAGATTCCAGGCAACATGATATTGCAGGTGTACTCGGTGTTGTATAGATTCCAGGCAACAGGATATTGCAGCTGTACTCATTATTGTATAGAGTCGAAGCAAAATATATTGCAGCTGTACTCGGTATTGTATAGGTTCCAGGCAACAGGAAATTGCAGTTGTACTCGATAGTGTATAGATTCAAGGCAACAGGATATTGCAGTTGTACTCGGTATTATATATATGCACGGCAAAGGATATTGCAGTTGTACTCGGTATTTTATATATTCAAAGCAAGAGGATATTGCAGCTGTACTCGGTATTGTATAGATTCAAAGCAAGAGGATATTGCAGTTGTACTCGGAATTGTATAGATTCCAGGCAACAGGACATTGCAGTTGTACTCGATAGTGTATAGATTCAAGACAACATGATATTGCAGTTGTACTCGGTGTTGTATAGATTCCAGGCAACATGATATTGCAGTTGTACTCGGTATTATATAGAGTCAAGGCAAAATATATTGCAGCTGTTCTCGGTATTGTATAGGTTCCAGGCAACAGGATATTGCAGTTGTACTCGATAGTGTATAGATTCAAGGCAACAGGATATTGCAGCTGTACTCGGTATTGTATAAATTCCAGGCAACAGGATATTGCAGCTGTACTCGGTATTATATATATTCCAGGCAACAGTATATTGCAGCTGTACTCGATAGTGTATAGATTCCAGGCAACAGGATATTGCAGCTGTACACGGTATTATATAGATTCCAGATAACAGGATATTGCAGCTGTACACAGTATATTATAGATTCCAGGCAACAGGATATTGCAGCTGTACTCGGTATTATATATATGCAAGGCAAAGGATATTGTAGCTGTACTCGGTATTGTATAGATTCCAGGCAACAGGATATTGCAGCTGTACTTGGTATTGTATAGATTCCAAGCAACAGTATATTACAGCTGTACTCGGTATTGTATATATTCCAGGCAACAGGATATTGCAGCTGTACTCGATAGTGTTTAGATTCCAGGCAACAGAATATTGCAGCTTTACACGGTATTATATAGATTCCAGGCAACAGGATATTGCAGCTGTACTCGACAGTGTATTGATTCCAGGCAACAGGATATTGCAGCTGTACTCGGTATTGTATAGATTCCAGGCAAAAGGATGTTGCAGTTGAACTCGGTATTGTATAGATTCCAGGCAACAGGATATTGCAGCTGTATTCGGTATTGTATAGGTTAAAGGCAACATGATATTGCAGTTGAACTCGATAGTGTAAAGATTCAAGGCTACAGGATATTGCAGCTTTACTCGGTATTGTATAGGTTTAAGGCGACAGGATATTGCAGTTGAACTCTTGCGGCGAAATAGTCGTTGTAGTTCACTTTAAAATAGTTTTAATATATTAAATAATGTCAACATATCAGCAGCAAATATTAGAAGGTGAGGGTTCACAGATAACAATATCAACATTTAACCAATTTATTTCTTACCTCAGACTTATCTAAGGATTTCATCAAAATGTCAACACCTGAAGCAAACATAAAATAGTTTAATAGCATGATACTTCATGAATATCGGCAAGTATATATTTTACAATAGACATTTACGCTATCGGAACATTCCTTGAATTTGCCTAAGTATTAAATTTTGAACTAGACCATGCATCACGTGACAAAAAGAAACACGTAATGGCGTATTACTGATATTTTCGTTCTTGCGCATCTTATGCGTCGATATAACGAATTGATTGGGTCGGTTAAACTGCAATGTTGGGAAAACCATATTTGAGGACTTTGATTGGTCAGTTGCTTCAGCTGAAAGTTTGAATGACATCACAGTTTAGTAAGATATTAATTGCTATGAATTGTGGGACAGGCATAGAATTCTCTGCGTTTTCATTGGGAATTAATAGACCTAATATACTGAATGAATAAATAAATTGTGTTTTTTACGACGTATCAACACATCACTGTCATATGACGTCGTCAAGGAGGATTCCAGATTCGCTCTCCATGAACAAATCAACACTCATATTTAAACATATTAAAACAACACATTAACAAATAAATATGCAAAATGAACCTTTTTCTAGCAAAGTCTATCCAATACTTTAAGTCACCCATTGCAATATACATGAACTACAATGGACCTTTTATTGCCTTGACTCATTTAACATCGTTGAAACACACAGGGTTTGCTTATTTATTCACAGTAATGAACATGGCA
>CM055902.1:62871906-62954184 GCA_029582155.1 Panopea generosa
AGGATTTGTGACGTGGATTACATGGTGTTTTAACTGTAAAGCTCATTTCCATTAGTTAATTATTACTAATCATGACGTGTTTTGAGGATTTGTGACGTGTGTTACATGGTGTTTTAACTGTAAGGCTCGTTTCCATTAGTTAATCATTACTAATCATGGCGTGGGTCGAGGATTTGTGACGTGTGTTACATGGTGTTTTAACTGTAAAGCTCGTATCCATTGGTTAATTATTACTAATCCATGGCGTGAGTCGAGGATTTGTGACGTGTGTTACATGATGTATTAAAAGTAAGGTTTGTTTCCATTGGTAATAATTACATTTTCATGACGTGAGTCGAAGATTTGTGACGTGTGTTACATGGTGTTTAAACTGTTAGGCTCGTTTCCATTGGTTAATCATAACTAATCATTGCATGAGTCGAAGATTTGTGACGTGTGTTACATGGTGTTTTAACAGTAAGGTTTGTTTCCATTGGTTAATAATTACTAATCATGGCGTGAGTCGAAGATTTGTGACGTGTGTTACATGGTGTTTTAACTGTTAGGGTCGTTTCCATTGGTTAATCATTACTAATCATGTCGTGAGTCGAAGATTTGTGACGTGTGTTACATGGTGTTTTAACTGTATGGGTCGTTTCCATTGGTTAATCATTACTAATCATTACGTGAGTCGAGGCTTTGTGACGTGTGTTACATGCTGTTTTAACTGTTAGGCTCGTTTCCATTGGTTAATCATTACTAATCATTGCATGAGTCGAAGATTTGTGACGTGTGTTACATGGTGTTTTAACTGTAAGGGTCGTTTCCATTGGTTAATCATTACTAATCATGGCGTAAGTCGAGGATTTGTGACGTGTGTTACATGGTGTTTTAACTGTAAGGCTTGTTCCAATGGTTAATCATTACTAATCATGTCGTGAGTCGAGGATTTGTGACGTGTGTTACATGGTGTTTTAACTGTTAGGGTCGTTTCCATTTGTTAATTATTACTAACCATTGCATGAGTCGAGGATTTGTGACGTGTGTTACATGGTGTTTTAACAGTTAGGTTCGTTTCCATTGGCTAATTATTACTAATCATGGCGTGAGTCGAGGATTTGTGACGTGTGTTACATGGTGCTTTAACAGTAAGGTTCGTTTTCATTGGTTAATAATTACTAATCATGTCGTGAGTCGAGGATTTGTGACGTGTGTTACATGGTGTTTGAACTGTAAAGCTCGTTTCTATTGGTTAATTATTACTAATCATGGCGTGAGTCAAGGATTTGTGACGTGTGTTACATGGTGCTTTAACAGTAAGGTTCGTTTCCATTGGTTAATAAGTACTAATCATGTCGTGAGTCGAGGATTTGTGACGTGTGTTTCATGGTGTTTTAACTGTTAGGGTCGTTTCCATTGGTTAATCATTACTAATCATGACGTACGTCTAGGATTTGTGACTTGTGTCACATGGTGTTTTTGACGTGTGTCGTTACCGAAAATGACGTGAGTCGAGGCTTTGTGACGTGTGTCGTATGGTGTTTTAACTATAAGGCTTGCTTCCATAGGTTAATCATTAGTAATCATTACGTGTGTCGAGGCTTTGTGACGTGTGTTACATGGTGTTTTAACTGTAAGACTAGTTTCCATAGGTTAATCATTAGTAATCATTACGTGTGTCGAGGCTTTGTGACGTGTGTCACATGTTGTTTTTGACGTGAGCCATTACCGATACCGAGGCTTTGGGACGTGTGTCACATGGTGTTTTAATTGTAAGACTCGTTTCCATTGGTTAATCATTATCAATCATTACGTGTGTCGAGGCTTTGTGACGTGTGTCACATGGTGTTTTAATTGTAAGAGTCGTATCATTGGTTAATCATTATCAATCATTACGTGTGTCGAGGCTTTGTGACGTGTGTCACATGTTGTTTTTGACGTGAGCCATTACCGATACCGAGGCTTTGGGACGTGTGTCACATGGTGTTTTAATTGTAAGACTCGTTTCCATTGGTTAATCATTATCAATCATTAGGTGTGTCGAGGCTTTGTGACGTGTGTCACATGGTGTTTTAATTGTAAGAGTCGTATCACTGGTTAATCATTATCAATCATTACGTGTGTCGAGGCTTTGTGACGTGTGTCACATGTTGTTTTTGACGTGAGCCATTACCGATACCGAGGCTTTGGGACGTATGTTACAAGGTGTTTTAACTGTAAGGCTCGTTTTGATTCGTTGATCATTAACAATCATTAGGTGTGTCGAGGATTTACGACGTGTGTTACATGGTGTTTTAACTGTAAGTCTCGTTTTCATTGGTTAATCATTAACGATCATGACGTGTTTCGAGGCTTTGTGACGTGTATTACATGGTGTTTTAACTGTAAGTCTCGGTTCCATTGGTTAATCATTAACGATCATGACGTGTTTCGAGGCTTTGTGACGTGTATTACATAATGTTTTAACTGTAAGGCTCGTTTCCATTGGTTAATCATTAATAATTATGTGCCGATGCTTTGTGACGTGTAACATTTAAAACAATGTGACGGTTTTGTATGGTGTCATAGTTCTTCCAGCCTGATAGTCAGATAGCCACTTCACGTTGTCGACATCAGGTACGTATCGCTCTCATAATGGCGACATTAACTTCTTGAAAAAGTCACTTTTTCCAATAGTTATGTTAACATCAGTAAGTGAATAACTGGCTGAAAAAGTCAGTTAGTGCCCTGTCCTGCCATCAAAGTCATCGTTACTGATGTCGACATCAGGATTACTGGGTAAATTAAATAAAGAATGTTTCCCTCGTTAATACATGTAAAAATCTATACCATATACGTAGGAGCCAGGGGTGTAGGGGGTTGGGGGAAATGTTCAGGTTGGGGTGGAAGTGGGCAGTATATATCTATTATGTTAAAATCTCACTAGAATGCAGCATTTGATGTTTTTTTATATATATTATTACGGGGCAGGGCTAGAGGTGCATGCCGCCACTAACTCAATCCAACACTCTCCTTTATGTTTTAATAAAACAACCATTCCCCCTTTAAACTAACTAGAATAGAAAATTTGGTTTGTAGAATATAAAAATGTTCAACGGATGTTGTTCCTGCTGGGTTCTTCAGTGAACCAGAATGCACGGTCTGGCACTAAGAAAATCAAAATTTCCTAGTGATACCCCATAGCGCGATGGGAGACCTCATGAAGTAACGGCTTTAAAATCCGTATAGCTCGTAGTGCCAGGAGTTTATATGTTTGATAAAGTCTACTTATAATACAGCATTTGGTATTTAACACACCAAAATTTTCCAGGGGACCACCACAACCCACCCACCCACATACAATTAGCGGGAGGGGATACATCCTCATACACTCTCTTCTCAGGTTGCCTCGCCTCCATTCCTCTAATAATTGAAACGCTCGTACGACCATGTATGTTGAATAATATGTTGACTTTTTTCAGTTGATTATCTGTGATGTCGACATTAGGACGCATATATCAACATCAGTAACTTATAAGTTGGTGGCAGGACGGGGCACTAACTTAACTGGCATTTTAGCTTGTTAGTCGCCCACTGATGCTGCCATAATCATCTGAAAGTGACTTTATAAACACGCTGATGTCAACATAATGAGTGAAATGTCGACATCATACGTTTCTGATTTCGACATAACGAAGTGACTATCTGACCATCAGGCCATCATAGTCGAATATTTACAAAATGCAGCAACGATTCGAAACTTGATATGCAAGAAATTGAGAAATTACAAATGATTTTTTGTCAGTGATGTGTGAATATACATGTACATGTATATATGTACTTTGTAAATTTCAAATGTTAAAAAGGAAACAATTTCGGTCCAATTTATTTACATCATGATCAAAACACCTTGAGAATAATCAAAACATGAATAAACAACCTACATTAAAGAAACAACAACAGTAAATGTCACTGCAGCTATAGATTGCAGTTTATTTATCTTTACCCTAAAGACATTTTAAAGTGTGATTGATATTGAAATATAATGAATATGCATTTGAATTAATCACATTTGTATGTGCGTGTTTATTATAGTCGAGTCTTTATATCAAGTCTTGGGCCATCCTTTGAAATGGCCCCATTTATGAAATACTTGACTTGTGTTGTTTGTATTTAGAGTTATGCAACATGTTATATTGTACAAGAGAAAACAAAACTTGATAAACATACTGTTATGTAGAAATATATAACTTACATTGTTCAAAACTATCCCGTCTTGTGTCTATAGTCTTAATTTCAACATCGGAAGGAAGAGATGTTTTCAAATGTAAAACTAACGGTTTAAAGAAAGTTGCAAAATACACTTTATAATGATATACGGTTGTATCATCCATATTTTCAACGATTACTTTAACACGTTCGCTTGCGATAACAGTGCCGCTATCTATGTGTCTATCTTCATTATTAGTTTAATGTGTTGCAGATCTACCATGTACATGTACTTACATTATAACGTGATCTTGTATATAAAAGAGTATAATGATAAAGCTTTACGGTGTATACCCCATAACTCCATTCCGATACATCTATTAGAACAGTCATTAAGGTGCGTCAGTGCAAACGGTATTTGGAAATGCAAATGAAAAGCGCGACTATTGTCAGTCCATGTATATCTAAAACCATGCTAAATAAGAAAAAATTGACAGTGCCATTGATTACTAGCGTTTCTACTACAAACAAACGTGCTTTTTGTAACGGACCGTTACAAGGATATGCACAACTAACTTCATATTTATACTACCTAGTAAGTTTGGCCAAAATCGGTTGAGAGAAGCTTAGGAGTAGTTATGACAAGAATTTCTTCAACAAAATATCTCATGCATTATGTAGAATATTAACATCTTGTGAACAAAAAAGAAATACATTTTATAGCAGGTGAAGTAGCTTTCAGATGATATTAATTTGTTGGTGGGTATGGCTTGTTCGCTTTTTTCAACAATATTTCAGTTATTTCAAAGTGGTCAACAAAACTCATCATCGTGCCTCGGATCCGCTCAGCGGTTAAACTGTACTAGACATACATTTTCTCTTTGAGTCACTCTTCTCTTTAAGAAGACACGTTCCCCATATATTCAGAGGTTGGAGACTCATGTTCGTAGAACAAAGTGCATAACCAGTCAGTACGGAGACTGTGACCAGGAGATTCAAACTTGCGATCCCTGCATTGACAGTCAGACATGTTAACAGTTTATCTAGTCGGTCCCGTCTCAAATAATAGTCAATATAATTATAGATTGATTGATTGATTGAATATTTAGCGTCATTTTTATGTCATCGAGGGCTAACAGACGATCAGTTAACCTAACCACTGTTTCCTTGGATTAACCAGTACTCGAGCACACCCCATCTCCGCAAGTAACTGATATCTTTCCCACTTGAATCAGCGGTGAGAGACGAATGATAATGAGACACAATGTCGTATATCAATCATCACGGAGACTGTTGCCGGGCGGGGATTCGAACTCACGACCCCTAGATTGATAGTCAGACGCGTAACCGACTGAGCTAATCGGGCCCGGCTCAATTTAATTATAAAAGACTCAATTAAAATGATCTATGCTCGTACCCTGAGCGGATCTAAATAAATACTTTTTAACAACGTCAACATCTCCATAATGCATTGTTTTAAAATCAGACACCATCTCTGAATCAATAACACACACTATATGATAACATTGTTCTTTCTTTTCTGGAGTCATAGTTTCGACTTTCACCATCGTAGTTTCGACTTTCATCATCGTAGCTTCGACTTTCACCATCGTAGTTTCGACTTTCGACTTTCGACTTTCGACTTTCATCATCGTACTTCCGACTTTCACCATCGTAGTTTCGACTTTCGACTTTCATCATCGTACTTTCGACTTTCATCATCGTAGTTTCGACTTTCATCATTGTAGTTTCGACTTTCATCATCGTAGTTTCGGCTTTCACCATCGTGATTTCGACTTTCATCATTGTAGGTTCGACTTTCACCATCGTAGTTTCTTCTTTCGACTGTCGACTTTCATCATCGTGGTTTCGACTTTCACTATCGTAGTTTTGACCTTCGACCTTCGACTTCCTGTTGCAATGCGATCTCAATACAACAATTACAATGGATGGCTATATCTCAAAATATTTTGAAAGGGGATACTCCTACAAAGAAATTATGGTGATGGTTAATGTATCATCGGGTATTTGAATCAATATTTATAAAAGCATACCTTCATCAGACGACATGACGTGTTGATAAAACATGTGCGTGTGAATGACATGTGCAACAGGAAGTCGAAGGTCGAAGGTCGAAACTACGATGGTGAAAGTCGAAACAAAGATGGTGAAAGTCGAAACTACGATGATGAAAGTCGAAACCACGATGGTGAAAGTCGAAACTACGATGGTTAAAGTCGAAACTACGATGATTAAAAGTCGAAAGTACGATGTCGAAAGTCGAAACCACGATAGTGAAAGTCGATACTACGATGATGAAAGTTGAAAGACGAAACTACGATGGTGAAAGTCGAAACCACGAAATCACGAAACTACGATGGTGAAAACACGACGTAATTTTGCGTTTTCACCATCGCACCTAGCTACAATGCAAACCATAGATATAATATCAAGGCCTCTGCCAAACCAATAAATTTGGTGTCGACCATGACTTATATACTATGGAATTACATGCAACACATCTGGACAGTGTGGACAAATTTACATACATGAACTGATAGCTTTATATGAGTAGGATCCAGTTAAAGATTCATGACTACTCACATGCTATATAAAGGACAGATTGAATGAGCATCTGAAAAGATCCCAAAAAACATAAATTCCGTTGTTGTGAATTTAATTATCTCCCTTTATATATATATATATATATATATATATATATACTTAAACACGTATGTGTGCTTGTCACTATTATGTGTCCTTTATAGGTATACCTTTTGATAATTTTACCGTTATTTACATATAAAATCAACCCAAGTTGCACATTTTCATCTCTATCGATGGTACATCTACAGAGAAACGTGACCATTAATAGTCTTAATATATTTACATCGACGTTAAATGTACTAGACTACAACCCCAGAGAAATTGTTAAAAATTAAAGTGTAGTCACGTTATCGCTTTAACGTCTGGCGAAGCATTGCATATCCATTATCTATATGAATAAGTGTGTGTGACCACGTTATGTCCTTAAAGACAGTATATCAGGTCGGGAACGATATAAATATCTTTTTTAAAATGGATAAAAAGCATTTCATATAACATAAATACAAAAATTCGAATGGTTTGGTATATCAAATCCCCCAAAAGCGTGACAAAATTAATGTTTCATTAGGAGTTTCAAGCTTAAAACGAAATCCCCATTTAAAAATTGACCACACTTAAATACTGTTTGACAACATTCACATCGTCATTCGGAAGCTTTCTAAGATGAAACAAATTTTACATCAAGTAAACTGTATGACGGATCAAATTGCAATCAAGATAAAATTACATGATTCATTTAAAACGTCACAAATATGTTGCAATTTTAAGCGGGAAATCTATCTTATTCTATCTCAGACGCATAGTCCAAGTTTGACAAACACTTTTTCAATATATTATTTTCACATTTGAAAAAATAGATATTCCTTTTGCTATACAGGACCAATGGGTATAATAGTTATATAGACATGATAAGTTTAATATTTGATAAATGCTTTTAGCCAATTTCTAATTTTTGAAAAATCAAGGTATTCTCTCTTTAGCTTTTTAGTTTAAGCATTGTTATATTATTGTTTATTCAAATATTCCAGTATGTTCAATGAACACACGACAATATTCAGTGATATCTGATCAAAGACTCTCTGTCTTTTATTGAATCTGTTCATTCACCCGATACGCACCAAATCAATATTCACACATGTGCACATGTAACCATATCCAGATATTTCTATCTCTGCATGTAAATATGGAGCTGTATATTTTGATCAATTGATATTTCCAAGTATTTTTTTTCTATCAAACGGATGGAATCGATAAAATTAGTATACGTCTTAATCGTATGTCGTAAAAATATGCAAAACATGACGCCAATTTATATCTTACAAAAACTGTACCCATTTCAAAAATAGACAAAATTTAAATTTTACATTTACTAAATGGTTAATTTTTTTAAAAAAAAAGTGGTATATAGAGTTAATTGATCAAGTATGCACTGTTTTATTGAACTTTTTTTTATTTCAGATTGCTGTAATCGCAGATGGTAAGGATTTCATTTCATATGGTTTATAACAATCGGTTACTTTTATTGTGACTGGTATGCCTATAGTTGAACTTTTATTCCATTGAAAAACGAAAACTCATCGCAGTAAAATCCGTAATATGTTTTTGTGTTTAATATTGTGATGTTTCCGAAATGTTAATCTTTTCAATCTTTCTGTTTTACACCTTTCTTTCCAGCATCTTCATTTTCAAAAGTCGGAATGTCAGACGGTTGAATTATAGACTTTTAGGAATCATTCAGGGGACGATTATCTCTACGTTGAAATGGAGGAGAATCAGACTATTCCGGTCTATAACCGGTGCTTTGGGAGAATAGAATTATTCATGTACCAAAGTGACCAGAAATAAAATGTCTTCTCCCAATTTTGGTTAAAATACACCATAGCTAGAAAACAAACAAGAAATGTCACTGTTAAGTGTCACATGCCCCCCAACATGTCATGATGTTATGTTGATCATTTGTAGCAAGTATCATTAAAATTCATCTATGCATGACAAATTTACAGGTCAGAAACGAAATCTCAAACAAACTCAAATTGTGACCTTGACCTTTGAGGTACGGGTGTGGGTCTTACTCGCGACACGTCGTCATGTTCTGTTGATCATTTGTTGCAAGTATCGACAAAATCCATCTATGCATGACAAAGTTACAGGCCGGAAACACAATACCGGACGGACGGACGGACGCTGCGATTACTATATGCCACCCAAAAAAATTTTTTGGGTGGTGGGGGGGCATAAAAATAGTGACAGAACATATTTCCAAAATGGTCTGTGGTCAGGTAAATACATGTGACACTCCTCTCAATTAAGGCACTGAATGTAGGGATATTGCAAAAATAGAATCCAAATATAACAATGATACAGATGTTCTGTGTGTAATAATGGCGACGTTTATACATGCGTTACTTGTGCAACGTCTTTTGACGTTGTTGCGTTAGCGCAGTTGGTAGAAACGTCGTCATTAATGTGCTAGGCCCTAACAATAGCAGTGATAGGGGATTCGAATCCCGAAAGTGAAGTAAAACAACGATTTTACAATTTTAAGAAGATAAGTATTAACCTACAATAATCCAGTTCAAATCCATTAGTCGATCTACTGGCTGACAATTCTATAACGTTTACATCTCCGGTGTTCCTTCTTTTAAAATCCGAAGCCATACATGGGTAAATAACCGTCGCACAATATAAAGTAAAACATTTCCTCCCAATATTTTCTTTCCCTTCCATGTCGTCACGAATTGTACATGCACATTGTATATACATGCATTTGTCGATGTCCTTCCTTATTAAATATTCTAATGGTATAAACGTTTGATATCAATAGATCAAATTCAACATGTATATGTTTATCTATTTCGTCGTCAGGTGTTGCAGAGGGACATGACCGGAATAACAATGTAAAAAGTAGTTAGAATATGTTTAAGGACATACATTACGTAAACTTCCATATGGTAGCAATATTATCATAGCCAAAACTGTACAATACTATTTTAAAGCAACTAAATGCTTTATACCATAAGAGGGCGACATTGCATATATTTCAGACAACGGAACATTACAGTTGCACTCTTTGCGACTATAGCTTCATTTTAAAAGAGTTTTAACATATTTAATATAGTGTGTACCTCAGCAGGAAATATAAACAGGTAGACGCTCACAGATAACGTTGTTTGTAAACTTCAACATTTAAGCAATTCCATTTTTATTTTGTGCCGTTACCAAGTAATAAATGGGCTGATACTGAAAAGATAAAAAAGGTCTTTTTTTAGTTACAATAAAACTTTATTACATAATTTACGATTTAATATAACGAGTCACAGGTGTTAAAGCAACACATCCACGTTTGAACTTTTAAAAAAAAAAATTTAATTGAAATATGAGCACATTCCCCATACAAACATATGATCAATTAGCTGTATATGAGCATATAAACACAATCCCGAACAAAATGATGCCCAAATTATAATGCGTGACTAACACTTTATAAAACAAGCGTGTAACTCACCCGAGTCAAAAAAAATTGTCAAAATGTTTTTCAAGGCAGGGAAACTACACTACGCACTAAAACGTGAAATTTTAATACGACTCGCATGATTCAATTTAAAGCCAAGTTGGAATCCTCGGCAATTTAAAAATAATTTATAAAGCGTTTGTCACTCTTTATAATTTGGACATCTTTTTTTCATAATTCTAAAGCGTTCTGGATAGTGTTTGTTAGCACATATACAACTCACTGACCATATATTTATGTATGGGAAATGTGCTCACAACTCAATTGAAAAACTTTTTAAAAAAGTTTAAACGTGGATGTGTTGCTTTAAGTCAAGTTATGAATAACATATATAACAGTATAAAATATAACACAATTACAAATAAACTAAATATCAATGTGCTTTTCATCAATATCCAACGTGTTATAAACAAAACCAATCTCATATAAAAGTATGTAAATATTCTTGACAGTCTGTAGACTGTTTTTCTAAAAGAAAAAATCCAAATTAATCTGAAATTTAACACAAAAGCTAAATCAGTTCACTTAATAACAATCTAAACTATTACCACAGTATCCACTTCTCATTAAAAATAAGTTTTATTATAAAAACAATTTATAGATATCCAATTCTAAATTTTGTTTCGTGTAATTTTATTTTACGAGAGTACATAATTTAGTCTATCCCAGAATCTGATATCTCCCAAATCAGGTCTATTAACCGCCAGTGGAAACAGCAGGGAATTCTATGCCTGTCCAACAATCCATTCGTTACTGTTTGTCAAAGTCGGTAACGCGTCTGACTATTAATCAAGGGACCGTTACTATTTGTCACAGTCGGTAACGCGTCTGACTATTAAACCAGGGGTCGTTACTGTGTTTGTCACAGTCGGTAACGCGTCTGACTATTAATCAAGGGACCGTTACTGTTTGTCACATTCGGTAACGCGTCTGACTATTAAACCAGGGGCCGTTACTGTGTTTGTCACAGTCGGTAACGCGTCTGTCTATTAAACCAGGGGTCGTTACTGTGTTTGTCACAGTCGGTAACGCGTCTGACTATTAAATCAGGTGTCGTTACTGTGTTTGTCACAGTCGGTAACGCGTCTGACTATTAAATCAGGGGTCGTTACTGTGTTTGTCACAGTCGGTAACGCGTCTGACTATTAAACCAGGGGTCGTTACTGTGTTTGACACAGTCTGTTACGCGTCTGACTATGAAACCAGGGGTCGTTACTGTGTTTGACACAGTCGGTAACGCGTCTGACTATTAATCCAGGGGTCGTTACTGTGTTTGTCACAGTCGGTAACGCGTCTGACTATTAATCCAGGGGCCGTTACTGTTTGTCACAGTCGGTAACGCGTCTGACTATTAAGCCAGGGGTCGTTACTGTGTTTGTCACAGTCGGTAACGCGTCTGACTATTAAACCAGGGGTCGTTACTGTGTTTGTCACAGTCGGAAACGCGTCTGACTATTAATCCAGGTGTCGTTACTGTGTTTGTCACAGTCGGTAACGCGTCCGACTATTAATCCAGGGGCCGTTACTGTTTGTCACAGTCAGTAACGCGTCTGACTATTAAGCCAGGGGTCGTTACTGTGTTTGTCACAATCTGTAACGCGTCTGACTATTAAACCAGGGGTAGTTACTGTGTTTGTCACAGTCGGTAACGCGTCTGATTATTAAACCAGGGGTCGTTACTGTGTTTGCCACAGTCGGTAACGCGTCTGTCTATTGATCCAGGGTTCGTTACTGTGTTTGTCACAGTCGGTAACGCGTCTTACTATTAATCCAGGGGCTGTTACTGTTTGTCACAGTCGGTAACGCGTCTGACTATTAAACTAGGGGTCGTTACTGTGTTCGTCACAGTCGGTAACTCGTCTGACTATTTAACCAGGGTTCGTAAATGTGTTCATCACAGTCGGTAACGCGGCTGGCTATTAAACCAGGGGTCGTTACTGTGTTTGTCACAGTCGGTAACGCGCCTGACTATTAAACAAGGGGTCGTTACTGTGTTTGTCACAGTCGGTAACGCGCCTGACTATTAAACAAGGGGTCGTTACTGTGTTTGTCACAGTCGGTAAAGCGCCTGACTATTAAACCAGGGATCGTTTCTGTTTGTCACAGTCGGTAACGCATCTGACTATTAAACCAGGGGTCGTTACTGTGTTTGTCACAGTCGGTAACGCGTCTGACTATTAATCCAGGGCCCATTACTGTGTTTGTCACAATCGGTAACGCGTCTGACTATTAAACCAAGGGCCGTTACTGTGTTTGTCACAGTCGGTAACGCGTCTGACTATTAATCCAAGGGCCGTTACTGTGTTTGTCAGACACAAGCGGACGTTACTGTTTGATAAATTCGGTAACGCATCTGACTTTTAATCCAGTGGCCGTTACAGTGTTTTTCACAGTCGGTAACACGTCTGACTATTAATCCCGGGTCCGTTACTATTTGTCACAGTCGGTAACGCGTCTGACTATTGATCCAGGGGTCGTTACTGTGTTTGTCACAGTCGGTAACGCGTCTGATTATTAATCCAGGGGCCGTTACTGTTTGTCACAGTCGGTAACGCGTCTGACTATTAATCAAGATGTCGTTTCTGTGTTTGTCTCAGTCGGTAACGCGTCTGACTATTAATCCAGGGGCCGTTACTGTTTGTCACAGTCGGTAACGCATGTATTAATCCAGGGGCCGTTACTGTGTTTGTCACAGTCGGTAACGCGCCTGACTATTAATCCAGGGTCCGTTACTATTTGTCATAGTCGGTAACGCGTCTGACTATTGATCCAGGTGTAGTTACTGTGTTTGTCATAGTCGGTAACGCGTCTGACTATTAATCAAGGTGTCGTTTCTGTGTTTGTCTCAGTCGGTAACACGTCTGACTATTAATCCAGGGGCCGTTACTGTTTGTTACAGTCGGTAACGCGTCTGACTATTATTCCATGGTTCGTTACTGTGTTTGTCACAGTCAGTAACGCGTCTGACTATTGATCCAGGTGTCTTTACTGTGTTTGTCATAGTCGGTAACGCGTCTGACTATTAATCAAGGGGTCGTTTCTGTGTTTGTCTCAGTCGGTAACGCGTCTGACTATTAATCCAGAGGCCGTTACTGTTTGTCACAGTCGGTAACGCATCTGACTATTTATCCAGGGGCCGTTACTGTTTGTTACAGTCGGTAACGCGTGTATTAATCCAGGGGCCGTTACTGTGTTTGTCAAAGTCGGTAACGCACCTGACAATTAATCCAGGGTCCGTTACTATTTGTCACAGTCGGTAACGCGTCTGACTATTGATCCAGTTGTTGTTACTGTGTTTGTCATAGTCGATAACGCGTATGACTATTAATCAAGGGTCGTTTCTGTGTTTGTCTCAGTCGGTAACGCGTCTGACTATTAATCCAGGTTTCGTTACTGTGTGTCACAGTCGGTTACGCGTTTTACTATTAATCCAGGGGCCGTTACTGTCTGTCACAGTTGGAAACGCGTGTATTAATCCAGGGGCCGTTACTGTGTTTGTAACAGTCGGTAACGCGTTTGACTATTAATCCAGGGACCGTTACTGTTTGTCACAGTCGGTAACGCGTCTGACTATTGATCCAGGGGTCGTTACTGTGTTCGTCACAGTCGGTTACGCGTTTGACTATTGATCCAGGGGTCGTTACTTTGTTTGTCACAGTTGGTAACGCATCTGACTATCAATCGAGGGGCCGTTACTGTTTGACACAGTCGGTAACGCGTCTGACTATTAATCCAGGGGCGGTTACTGTTTGTCACAGTCGGTAACGCGTCTGACTATTAATCCAAGGGCCGTTACTGTGTTTGTCACTGTCGGTAACGCGTCTGACTACTGATCCAGGGGCCGTTACTGTTTGTCACAGTCGGTAACGCGTCTGATTATTAATCCAGGGGCTGTTTTTGTGTTTGTCAAAGTCGGAAACGCGTTTGACTATTTATCAAGGGCCCATTAACTCGAAGCCCCGCCCAACCACCGTATCCACGCTGATATACGAGTTTGCGTCTCATTGCCATTTGTTTCTCATCGCTGATTCAAGTGAGAAAGCTTTCAGCTATTTACGGAAGTCGATATGCTTGTGTACTTAGTTTAAACATATTTTATTTCATTATCTATATGTTGCAATACAATAACATGTAATATTTTATAAGCTGTAAGAATGATACACAGATAGAAAATGGATTGGATTGAAAGCATGCTTATGTAAATCCGCTCCATGCTTAAACAGATACAATGATGGCAGATAAACGTTTAATGTTATTGGTAATGTTTCAGTACCTTATTTACGTTAATAAATTATGTAGAAAGTTAGTAGAACAAAAGTTTATATTTATTATATTAATTCTAAATTGCAGAGAGAGAGAGAGAGAGAGAGAGAGAGAGAGAGAGAGAGAGAGAGAGAGAGAGAGACTTTTACTGTTGATGTCAAAGGGAAGTCTGACGAGCCGTACCGGGGGCAATCCGTAGACAGCGAGAATTTAGCTATTGGTTCCGCATTAGTACATGTATATATAAAACTATAAATAAAAAATATATATAAAACTACAAGAGGCCACCTTAAGAGAATCGATGGCTCTTAATAATGTAGTTATGAACATATTTGAAGATCGCATTATTTTGCTGTAAACATAGATTACAATTGCGAAAAAGTAAAATGTCGATAGATATTGTAGTTATATTACGAAGTTCATTCGCTATTGTGCTTCTCAAGTTGGAGTAGCAAGTACACTTGAAAAAGAAGTGATACGTAGTTTCTGTTTTGCCGCATATGCAAAGGGACGATTCAACAATTCCTTTCTGAAAGAGATAGTAATTCAAGCTACTGCAGTTAGTTCTTAGCTTACAATGAAGAATTTGCTCCTTTCTAGAACCATTATAGAAGTACTGTGGGACTTTCTTTTTATCTTTGTTTAGGAGATATTTAAATGCACCAACAGAAGAGGCACTCCGTGTGTTCAATGGAAGTTCGTTCCATTCACGTATGACCGAAGGAAGAAACGAGTTGTAATAGAGCTGACTATTTGAAGATTTTCAGAGTTTCTTAAGTTGTAATTAGAGGTGTCAGCAACAGATGCAGGAATTAAAGTGGAAAGGTACTCAGGCGAGAGGTTGCTACTAGCTTTGTAGAATTGCGTGAGTTTGTGCTTTGTTCTTCTCGTTTCGAGTGATTCCCAACAAACTTCGTTGTATAGTTTATGGATAGAAACTAATTTTGTTGCACCACAGACGATACGTGCTGCTTCGTTCTGAACTTTATCAAGTTGTTGTTTTTCGTACTGGGTACAATTACTCCAGACAGTATCAGCATATTCCAAGACGGCTCGGATAAATGATCGGTAGATAACCTCAAGAGATTTACGGTCTAAGTTGTATTTGAGGCGACGCATAATATTAATTCGTTTCCAGGCCTTTGCAGTAATGTAATTAATGTGTTAATGCCATGTACAGTCATTTGTAAGGTAAATGCCAAGATGCTTATGTGTTTTGACTTCTTCAATGACCTCGTTTGACATGATTAAAGGAGGATGTAGTTGGCTGTTGTGTTTGCGGGAAAAGAGAACCGATTCAGATTTAGATGGATTGAACGTAACCAGCCATCTTCTGGCCCAAGAAGATATCTTTTCTATATCATTATTTAGGATAGCAGCTGTTTCGTCTGATTGTTCAACTATAACGTTTAAGCTAGTGTCATCTGCAAAAAGGCGTATATTGCTCATAATTTCGTCGACAATATCATTAATAAAAATAAGAAATAATAAAGGACTCAAGATAGAGCCTTTAGGAACACCATATTGTAAAGAAACATGATTAGATTGAATGCCTCGCAAAACAACTTGTTGCTTTCTGTTAGACAGGTAATTAATGAACAAAGAATGAAGATTGCCTGTTATGCCAGCGTTTTGTAATTTAACGAGAAGACCTCGATGCCAAACTTTATCGAATGCTTTGCTGATATCAAAGAAGACTGCTCTTACTTCAAGTCCATCGTCAAGAGCTTTACAAAATGTATTGTAGAGATATGATAGCTGGTTGACAGTTGAGTCGCCAGGAATAAATCATGATTGGGTTGGAGAAAGAAAGTTTATGTTAATGAGATGGTTGACGACATATTTGAAAACAAGACGTTCAAATACTTTTTCCACAGTATTTAACAGTGATATCGGTCGGTAGTTACTTGGGAGGGATTTCTCCCCTTTTTTGTATATAGCTGTGACATACGCCTCTTTTCAGCAGTTAGGAACTATTTTTTGGTTGAGAGATGTATTAAAGAGATGACAGAGAGGTTCAGAAAGTTCAGAGGCTGCTTCGCGAAGAACGCGGTTACTGATTCCATCAGGTCCAGACGCTTTATCAACAGGTAGTGTTTTGAGAACATCTTCAATTTCGTAATGTGAAAGAGTAATGTTGTTTAATACTTGATCGGGAATTTTTGGAAGAGGTAGTTTTTTATTTGTATCGTCAATGATTGTTTGTTCTAAAAAATAGTTATTTTAAATGTTTGCATTGTCAATATCACTACCAGCTAATTCATTTGTAGTGGGGTTGAGCAATGGAGGTATTGTTTGACTATTTTTATCAGAGATGAATGATTTAAGTGTTTTCCACCAGTCATTTTGGTTTAATTTGGATCTATTATGTTTAAGTTTTTCGGCCATGTTTTCGAAGTTTTTATTTTTAGATTCTCTTAATAAGAAAACATTTCTGAGGTCTTTGAATGTTTTCCAATGTTGTACATTGTCAGTAGTTTTAACTTTTTTGTAAGCACGTTTTCTTTTTTTGATTTTACTTTTAATTGCACAGTTCATCCATGGGATGTCATTTGGATTTATAGTTATTATCTTGTTTTGAATGCACGAAGAAACAGTTTCATTTAGTCTTTTTGTAAAGTTAGATGCATATACATTGTTATCGTCGTCATAAAGATTATTCCATTCAGTCAAGCGTAGACTAGTTCGTAGTTAATTGAAATCTGCTTGATCATATTTAAAGATTTAACGTTTGAATGATTTTGTTTTTGTTTTTTGAATTTAATGATACCGAAGATAGGGCAATGGTATCTGTGTTGCTGATCCAAGAAAGGGTCGGACACGCCAGAAATAATAATGTTATCTTCAGAGGATACAAAAATAAGGTCAATGATAGAAGAGCTGTGTTCAGTATAATGTGTAGGTTCATTAATTAGTTGTGTTAACTCGAAGCCCCGCCCAACCACCGTATCCATGCTGATATACAAGTTTGCGTCTCATTGCCATTTGTCTCTCATCGCTGATTCAAGTGAGAAAGCTTTCAGCTATTTACGGAAGTCGATATGCTTGTGTACTTGTAAACATGCCATGATCGCAGAAAACTGTGGTTAGGTTGCCCATCGTCTGTTAGCTCTTGGTGGTATAAAATAAAGCTGAATATTCCGATTCCAGTTTAGTCGTCATCAATTTGATTTTGTTTTCTTTAATTTCCGTAGCCATTGACAGTTGCCTTCTCATGTGAATGTTATTGTAGCTGAATGTGAGGCATTAATCCAAACATTTTCACTAACATAGTTATTCATTTGTCATTAAACATGTTATTTTTAAACACCGTTTGTCATTAAAGATGCTATTTTTAAACACCTTTATTAATAAAAGTACATGTCCTTTATAGATAAACTTTGTAACCGGATTTATTTTAGTAGTTTTTATTGTTGTATTGATAACTTCAACTAAACTCTTTCAGCATATGGCGAAGGTGAACTACTGTTTTGTGACGAACTTCGCCCGGTACACAAAAGCGGAACCATTGGAAAGTATACTAGACTGGAACCAGGGATATTGAGGGAGAAACTAACAATACGGATATGTAATGGCATCAAAGGCGGCGTAAAAGAAAAATAAGGAAACTTTACTCATATAAAAAATAAAATACTTACCGATTGTTTTAAAAAAACATTGAGTACTTAGTAATCGCTAAAAGGCAATTTTAATAGTTAAATTGGTTTTAACGTTTATTCCATATTGGATTTCTTCTGCTTTATTTAAACATTAACTACATTTATTGTTCTGCTTTCATGTAAACAACATATATTTTCAAATTGTCGGTTAATTAAACGTCATTATTTACATTCGTGATATTCATTGAACATATAAATAGCTGAGTCGTTCGTATTAAATGAATGGTCAATTTTATCTTCGGATATGTTTTTTGATAACATCTGGTCTGCGTTCAGTTCGATTAAACATGTTTACTGTGTCTTCGCTGAGACTTTTTGCAATGATTATGGTTTTAATTAAACGATATACCAATTACTGTGTCAGAAATAGAAAAATGTATAAAAAGGTTAAAAAATTAAGCCTTTGCTGGTGACCTACTACTAAATGAATATTTTATTGAATCTTGTGATATATTGGCTTCACATCTTGTTGATGTTTTTAACGGTATTTTTAATTCTGGTCACTTTCCTGGTAATTTGTCAGAAGCGATTATGGTAACTATTTATAAGAAAAATGACCCGGACGATGTCAATAATTACAGAGGTATAAGCTTAGTCAGTTGTTTATCTAAGATATTTACGGGTATTTTAAATAAGCGAATTAATACTTGGATTGAAAATAATAATATTGTGAGAGACGGTCAATTTCTGTTTAGACGTCGAATTTCGTCTGTTGATGCAAAATTTGTACTTAATTCCATTATACAAAAGAATTGGTAAAAATAAACGCTTAGCTTGTGTCTTTGTTGACCTAAATAAAGCTTTTGATAGTATTAATCGAAATGGTTTATGGTTTAACTTAATCGATTATGCGTTAATGCTAAAATGCTACGAATTATTCGTGACATGTATTCAAATGTAACTCCTATTCCGAGTTTTTTTAATGCGCTATCGGTTTAAAGCAAGGGGAAGTAATTTTTCCTCTGTTGTTTTCATTATTTTTAGAAGATCTAGAAAACTATTTGTGCGAATATCCAAACTGTGGCATGAATTTAGATGATATTACATTTATTTTAATGCTTTTTGCTGATGATATTGTGATTTTAGGTAAAAGCCAGACTGATCTACAAAAATGTATTAATCTTTTACATAAACAATGTGAAACTTGGGGGTTAGAGGTGAATACTGCAAAAACTAAGATTGTTGTATTTCGAAAAAGAGGTCCTTTAAAAAACGATAAAAATTAGACTTTTAATAATCATCCTTTAGAAGTAGTGAATGATTTTAATTATATGGACACTGGTTTTAATTATACTGGTAACTATTCTCTGAAATCAGGAAGCATTCAGGGCTGGAAAGGATCTTAAAGCAATAAACACTTTACTGGCAAATACTCGTAAAATACATTGAAACCTAAAACTGTCTGTCAATTATTTGATACTTTTGTTGGCTCAACTCTTTATTACGCCTGTGAAATATTGGGATTTTCTAAATCGAAAGTAATCGAAAGAATAGATCTGCAATTTTGTAAATATTTGTTAACTGTTAAAACTTCAACATGTAATATGGGAGTATATGGAGAGTTAGGTATATACATAGATATGTTCATATAATTAAATACTAGACTAAAATTATTAAATCTGATAACTTTATTGTTAAATATTTATATAATTCACTACTTATTGATTGTAAGAAAGGTGTTAAGAATGTCTACTGGAAATTATGCATTTTCATATATGTGGTCAAGAATGATGTTGCTAATTTGTTAAACTTTCATATGTCTTTTAAAGAGAGAGTTTTTCGATAATTTTAAACAAAAATGGTTTAATGAAATCGAAAACAGCCGTTCGTTATGTATTTATAAAATGATAAAAACTACATTTGAATTCGAAAATTATTTAAGAATAAGAAAATTAAGAATACCTATTACAAGATAAGATTATCGTCGTTATGCGCAGAACAGAATGGAACGTAACTTGCGTTTATGTACTCTATATAACTTTAACGACATAGAAGATGAATACCATTTTGTGTTAAAATGTCCTTGTTATCACGATATCCGTAAAAGCTTTATTAAATCATATTATTATAAACGGCCAAGTATGTTAAAATTCATTGAGTTAATGCAAAGTAAAATATCTTTGTTAATATATTTATCAAGCTTTTGGTATTCTTAATTCCTTGTATAATCAAAATACATAAATGTATACATCAATCGTTTTGTGTTGATCTACTCAAGTAATGACAAAGTGTGTTAAATAGGTAATTTATATTTGCCCAACCTCAAAAATAGTAAAATAATGTATGTAATTTAATTTAATTTAATTTAATCTAACATAATATTGAATGTTTGTCTAGTATCTACGTGTCATGTGTTGCATTTATTATTTGAATTTTTAAGTAATGAGAAACATTATATGTTTAAATTACTGAACAAAATTATTTTGAATTTTGAATCTTGTGTATATAAACGCAAACGACAACTAGCCGAATGAACAGTTAAAGGAAATCTGACTTCACCGGCGCTTTCCTCTATTTATCTCATAAAACCTCAAATGTGTTTGCTTTGTAAGCAAACGCTTACAGCGAATATGTCGCTCATTGCTATCAAACGTCATCAAACATAGTCTAAGTTTAACCGAACTGAACGCAGCACAGACATGCCAAGAGTTACGATAAAAGTCGTGTAATAACAGGTTGTTTGCAAACCACATTACTTTTGCTATTTACCAACATTAAAATATTAAGGTTTCAAACACTAACTTACCTGTGGGCATGATGATGATAAACGTGTGCATCTTTAATAGAAATTAACTTTATTTGTAGGACATTCATGAGATATGAACTTACATGTAACTTTACGTGAATCACTTCCGGTGAACTTATCTTAAACGTACCACGTGTAAGTTAATATCCCATGGACGTTCAACAAAAACTAATACATCGTCAAATAACATTTATTTAGAAATGTTCTGTTAATAGACAGATAGCAATTCAATTCAATTATTTTATTCAGCACAAACATCATAACATGTTCATCACCTTAAAAATTTAGGAGGTTATATAATAGAAGAGCATAACGAACTATATAAACATACAAATACATGGAAAAAATTTAAGTCATATCCATTATTTGAGACCTATTTCTCCATAAAATTATGTTCTTATTTTCTAATAAATATTGATATATAGAGGATCTTCATGAGTGTTGTAATAGTTATTGTTCATTAAGTAAAATTTAACAATTAAGAAACCCAAAGGAAGCGGCACAATTTTGAAAATTAAAGCGATTCCATTGGTTGTCAAATGAGGTTAAACACTAAGTAATTGTTAGTGTTTATTAAGTAAAAATTTAACAATTAAGAAACACAAAGGGAGCGACCGCAAGATTTTCACTTAATGAACACTGACTGGCTTAACGTAAACGTAATTTGGCTGTCAGTTTGACGTCATTTGACTCACTCTGGGCGGAGCTACGGTGAAAGCTGAGATGATTGACGTTTAAAAGTTAATGTTTTCTAAGGCCGTTTCTAAGCATAGCTCGCGCGGCTTTGTAGTTTGTACATGACTTGTTTAGAATTGAATCAAGGGCAGAGTCTGTGCAATGTCATTCCTGCATGCGCAGTGATGACGAACTTAAGAACGAGCTTAAATATTAAATTATTTTTATGCTGTTTTTTTAAATAAGAGCGACACAATTTTGAAAACTGAAGTGATTCCATTGGTTGTCAAATGAGGTTTTAATAAATACGAAATGACAGTAATGAGCGAGAACTGTTTTTTTTTTGTTTAACTTTTTTTAATAAAATTTAAATTGCTAAGAAGATGACAATGTCATTATCATAGGCGTTGCAGGTGTTCAACTGATGTATTCATGAGCCTTGATTTTCATTTTTTGATGATATGCAATTGGTGCTTTTGTCATAGGTTCGTGGGCACTTGGCGTACTTCTCTGTCCGAACACTTAGTAAGATGTAGTTTTATTTTATTGAGAACTTAAATGAAATAGGTTTTTATACCAAGTTCTCATTGAAAAAAAATAAGGTTGAAAACTTAAACACATGCAACACAATCGCCCATTCGTCAAAAGTGCATTCGATTCTGATTACCAGAGCAAACGGAAATACAAATGGAGCATTCAAAACTATTCTTCCCCGGTCAAACTGACTTAATTTTAAATGTATAGGAATTTCAAAAATCATTTACTATTTTATTTAGTGTATAGACACTGCATGTAGCGCCGGCCATGGGCAAGAATGTCAGCTTCTCATGCGAAAGGTCGTGGGTTCAATTCCCGGCCGGGTCATACCAAAGACTTGAAAAATGGTACTAGAAGCTTCCTCTCTTTGCGCTCAGCATTTAGAAGATGGTTCCAGGTCTGGTCGGCCCGGTGTCAGTATAATGTGACTAGGTGGGGTATTATACCATGGGTCTGGGGCGGCATGATAATCCGGTGCTGCAGCGCTTTGAATACTGTCTCGTGTGACACATTCGCGATATAACTGAAAAATAGTTGAAAGCGACACTAAACACCATACAACTGAAACAACTTAGAGAATAGACAAGAACGTCTAAGGCGTACTCTTGACAACACAAACACACCGTGCATTCAAACATACATGCAAAACCAATCCGTTCAATTAGTGCAATGGAAAACCAAAATTATATAAAATAAGAAGGCATTTGGCACTTTTTGCATAGATTTGGCAAAAAAATACGTCTAAAGCTCGAATGCTTCATTTGCATAACGGTGTAGTGAACTCGGGAGGGATCTAATGCACTTAAGCGATTCATTTGCATACAGATCTAATGAACTGGGGCGCTTCATTTGCATAGAGGTCTATTGAACTGAGACGCTTAGTTTACATAGAGGTCTAGTGAACTGGGACGCTTCATTTGCATACAGATCTAGTGAACTGGGACGCTTCATTTGCATAGAGATCTAGTGAACTGCGGCGCTTCATTTGCATAGAGATCTAGTGAACTGGGGTGCTTCATTTGCATAGAGGTCTAGTAAACTTGAGCGCTTCATTTGAATGGACGTCTAGTAGACTGGGGCGCTTTATTTCCGTTGAGATCTAGCAAAGTAGAACGTTTTATTTGCATAGAGATTTAGTGAACTGGGGCATTCCATTTGCATAGAGGTCTATTGAACTGTTTCGCTTTATTTGCATAGATATCTAGTGAAGTAAGGCGCTCCAATGCATAGATATCTAGTGAACTGGGCCGCTTCATTTGCACATAGGTTTAATGAACTGGGGTGTCTCATTTGTATAGAGGTCTAGTGAACTTGGTCGCTTAATTTGTATAGAGGTCTAGTGAGCTGGGGTGCTTCATTTGAATAGATGTCTAGTGAACTGTTGCGATTCATTTGCATAGATGTCTAGTGAACTGGAGCGCTTCATTTGCATAGAGGTCTAGTGAATAAGGTGCTTCATTTGCATAGATGTCTAGTGAACTGTTGCGCTTCATTTACATAAATGTCTAGTTAACTTTGGTGCTTCATTCGCATATAGGTCTAGTGAATTAGGCGCTACATTTGCATAGATGTATACTGAACAAGGCAGCTTCATTTGTATAGATGTCAAGTGAACTTGGGCGCTTAATTTGCATAGAAGTCTACTGAACAAGGGAGCTTCATTTGCATAGATGTATACTGAACAAGGCAGCTTCATTTGTATAGATGTCAAGTGAACTTGGGCGCTTAATTTGCATAGAGGTCTACTGAACAAGGGAGCTTCATTTGCATAGAGGTCTAGTGAACTGTTGGGCTTCATTTATATAGATGTCTAGTGAATTAGGCGCTACATTTGCATAGATGTCTAGTGAACTGTTGCGCTTCATTTGCATAGATGTATACTGAACAGGGCAGCTTCATTTGTATAGATGTCAAGTGAACTTGGGCGCTTAATTTGCATAGAGGTCTACTGAACAAGGGAGCTTCATTTGCATAGAGGTCTAGTGAACTGTTGGGCTTCATTTATGTAGATGTCTAGTGAATAAGGCGCTACATTTGCATAGATGTCTAGTGAACTGTTGCGCTTCATTTGCATAGAGGTCACTTAATTGGGCTTCATTTACATTGATGTCTAGTGAATTAGGCGCTACATTTGCATAGATGTCTAGTGAACTGTTGCGCTTCATTTGCATAGAGGTCTACTGAACAAGGGAGCTTCATTTGCATAGAGGTCTACTAAACAAGGGAGCTTCATTTGCATAGAGGTCTAGGGAATTAGGACACTTGAGTTGCATATAGGTCTAGTTAACTGGGGCACTTCATTTGCTTAGATGTCTAGAGAACTGGGACGCTTTGTTTGCAAAACAATGGTTATGCATTATAAGATACGATTAGTTTTCATCAAGTAATTTTTTTAACAAAAAAGACCCGCAGGCATTTTGAGATTCTATTTCGATAAACACATATGCACGTGCGGCTAAAGCGCATGGTACATCTTAATTATGTTAGTAGATTTCATATGAGCAAAGAAAATGTTCGAAGATCTGTCATACTTGATGTATAAGGGGACAATTATTCCTTTCAGAAATTCCTTAACCGGTTTTCCAGTACTACTAATCAAGACAATATTCTTCGATTCTGCTCCGGAAAGATACAGGTTTCCTTCTGGGTCCCTCGTTATACCGATGGGACGCTTAACGTGCTGATTTTTAAATTTGGAAACTACTTCCCCGTGCATATTTAAACATATTGTGCCGTTCTTGCCGTCGATTATATAGAGGTGTTGCGAATCTGGACTTGTAACTGCATGATATATGTCACCAAATATGCCATTTTCTCTTGGAGTATCCCTTATATGCTTAACTGTGTTGCCCGTCTTGCTTATAACACGTATGCGATATGCATGTTCGTCTATACTTATCACAATAAAGTTTATTCCGTACTTGTTGATGAAGAAGCACGCTTCACTTTGTTTTATTGTTGCACCGAGATTTAATTGGCCATTCATTCCAACATTGACAAACTGAAGACTTTTATTATCTGGTAATGTCACTACCACGCCATCGGACGATCTTGTCATTCGACAAGGTCCACTCTTTAAGGTTATCTTTGATATGAATTTCAAATTTAGCGTCGAATAATTTAAGTTTCAAGTTTGCTCCATCGCACACTAATATCGCCCCATCTTCCAGAACCTCTATTCCGTTTACTGCAGCCATACTTATGTCGAAGTCGGAGGTCACGTCAAGTTCTTCGCACTCCAGGAGTTCTCTCTCCGCATACGGTCTGACGCTGAAAGCTGCTAATGTTCGGCGGTCTCTTTTACTTAAAACTCGTAACTCAGAATGTGTGTGCAACCATATGGAAACATTATACGCCAAGTCTTTTATTGACAATTTTAGATCAAAGCTATATGTTTTAGCATGTGTATCTCGCAAAATGTCAGTGTATTCACATATCTCTTTCCTCGCGTCAACTGCTGCAAGAAAGGCAGCTTCATCTGATCGATTCGATGCCTGTGTCATGTTGTCAATCTCTGCTTGAATGTTTGGAATCATGTGGGTAAGCAGATCTATATTGCCATTGATGACCGTTGCCTTTTCGTTATAGGCGTCGGAAATTTCGTTTACTAAACCTCTTTCCCATTCATCAAGTACGTCGTCTAGTTTCCTGCGCTGTTCGCGAACCGTTTGTATATATTCGTCTTTTTTAACAAGAAACTCGCTTAGGTTAAATTCAAATGAAGATTTCATTTGTGTTACATCCTCTAAGAGACGTTTGGTATTTGAAAGTGTTGTTTTATTTTCATTTGTTGTTTGTCTGCTTCTTGCCAAAGTGCACATTTTTTCTAATCTTTTGCAGCGGCGGTGTGTCGACTTTTTGCATTTTTCACAACAAGGTACGTCATGATCGTTGCAGAAATATTCAATATCCTCCCCGGTGTGTTTAAGACAAGGAAAAGTTGGACTGGTCTTTACGTCTTCGACTATTTTAACTTCATACGGCATATTCGTTCCAGTGAGCAACTTGTGCGAGGTAGACGCTTTGCTTGTCTCGTGTACTTGTTTACATGTATTGCATAGATATTGTTCACAGACAGAACAATATGCCACAGCGTCCTCATCTTTATGATCCAAGCATATGTCACAGGATTGAAAATTGTCACAACCATGAGTGACAGATTCCGCCATTTTAATTTTTTGTGTTCTATAATGTTGAATGTATACGCCACCTTGCATATCAATTTAGAGATCCGAGTGTTCGTGGGCGATTCCTGAACGGTCGAAATCAAAGAAAAACAGCTTTTTAAAAATGTTTTGACAATTTTGCGGCAAAGCCCCGCCCCATGACATGAGTGTTTATGATTATCTTATAAAAAAATTGACTTGTCAGTAAAACAATGATCTAACCAACTGTCTCTTTTTAAAAAAGTACCAGCTGTAAATCAATAAAGCCGATTGATTTTTCAATGACCACGTGTTTCTCGCAAATAATATTCTTCATTCATTAATAACGGTTCTTTACAGCTGCATCACGTGCCAGATATAACAAGTTTTTATTTAGAGGAATGCATATCGTTGTTTCACGTTTTTCAAACTTCCGAAACCAGTGCCTCTAACCTGAAAATACCAAAAAATAGACGCTCGTAACAATTTAAATAATCTTCTTATATTGAATTAAGCGACAAATGCAAACAATATTTTTAAAACATGTAATTAAAAAACGAAACATGTCTTATGTATGATAAAGTATACGTGTGTAATGTTTTATCAGAGACGTATAAGTCACTGGTTTTAGTAATTTTAAAAGGATTATTTTCATTACTGTTATATTGAGATGCATTGAGAAAATAATTTCCATGCCTTAGGTTGAGTTCACACTCATTAGAAATCGAATTTGGTATATTTATTGGAATCGATTGCGAAAACCGTTTATGTAAAATGTAATTGAATCTGAATATAATTTCATCTTATGTTGTACAAGGTATACTGATAGTAGAAAAAAAACACATTTAGGTCATATAGCATGGCCTTCAGTACACAAATTCAACACTTTCAAAATTCACCAAAGAAGCATTAATATTAGAAAAACTACTCTTGAAACTGTGGCTGTTTCTTAATTTATATTCTACTTTCATCATATATTTTTTTGCATTGTACTTTGTCTTGTCATATTTCTGTAAGCATTGTAAATGGCCAAAGTGTACCCGGCACTTTCGGTATACAAATTATAAGTACGTCAGTTCCATTACTGTTCAAAAAGAGTACATGGCACTTTCGGTATACAAATCATAAGTACATAATTTTCCATTACTGTTTAAAAAGAGTACATGGCGCTTTCGGTATACAAATTATAAGTACGTTAGTTCCATTACTGTTCAAAAAGTGTATCCAGCACTTTCGGTATACAAATTATAAGTACATCAGTTCTATAACTGTTCAAAAAGTGGAAAGTGTACACGGCTCTTTCGGTATACAAATTATAAGTACGTCAGTTCCATTACTGTTCAAAAAGTGTACACGGCACTTTCGGTATACAAATTATAAGTACGTCATATCCATTACTGTTCAAAAAGTGTACACGGCGCTTTCGGTATACACATTATAAGTTCGTCATATCCATTACTGTTTAAAAAGTGTACACGGCACTTTCGGTATACAAATTATAAGTACGTCAGCTCATTACTGTTTAAAAAGTGTACACGGCACTTTCGGTATACAAATTATAAGTACGTCAGTTCCATTACTGTTCAAAAAGTGTACACGGCGCATTCGGTATACAAATGATACGTAAGTCATATCCATTACTGTTTAAAAAGTGTACACGGCGCCATTACTGTTCAAAAAGTGTACACGGCGCTTTGGTATACAAATTATAAGTATGTCATATCCATTACTGTTCAAAAGGTTAACACGGTGCTTTCGGTATACAAATTATAAGTACGTCAGTTCCATTACTGTTCAAAAAGTATACGCGGCACTTTCGGTATACAAACGATAAGTACGTCAGTTCCATTACTGTTCAAAAAGTGTACACGGCGCATTCGGTATACAAATTATAAGTACGTCTTATTCATCACTTGTTGACGTCTTTCCACAAATAACCTTGTAATTATAAAAAAAAAAACAGCTCAATTAATCAGAGGCATTAGATTGGTCAATGGATATAATTTTATAACCAGTCCACATAGTTTAAAATAATTTTAAACATGTTTGAAAATGCTTTTAGTTGTGTTAAATCACAGTGCCATTATATTTGACATTGTATTTCATTTCGACAAGTCACATATTCTTTATACTTCAGACTGAATACATTTATGTAATATACCATAATATATTATATATGTATTTGACAATAATTGTTCTTATTAATAATTAATGAATGTGTTTCTCTTGGAGCTTCTCATATTATGTGACATTGTATTTCGTTTCGACAAGGCACATATTCCCGATGCTTCAGACTGAATACATTTATGTAATATACCATAATATATTATATATGTATTTGACAATAATTGTTCTTATTAATTAATGAATGTGTTGTTCTAAGAGCTACTCATATTATGTGACATTGTATTTCGTTTCGACTGGTCACATATTCCCGATGCTTCAGACTGGATACATTTATATAGCTTCAGCAACAGCCCGTTTATCACACATTTTTTGTCATCTTGCATTTCGTTTCGACAACATACATGATTCTCTTCGAACTTCTTCATTTTTTGAAATTACAAGCGAAGACGGATTGGTTTTAAACACCATCTGTAAGAATACAGTATTAAAAGTACATGTATGCCTGGGGATGTTTGAATATAATTTATGTGTATAACTGTTTTTTCTTTCCATTTGTAATTATGTAAATATGTGTTTGTATGTACATGTACATTATTAAACGTTGTCTGTATGTTTATACTCTCCTGTATACATTTATGGAGATATAACATAACCAATCAATACTTCAAAATAGTGCCATGGTGTCGTTGATAGATTAATGGCCGCTTGTGCCAGAGTTCGCAGGTCCGATCCCATCATCGATACGTAGTCTCTCAAAAACAGCACTGTGTATGGTGGGTTCAATCCAAGACACGGACATGAGAGCTATTCACAAATGCTCTGAGCTTACTTTCACAGTCGAGCTTAAATACATTAATATAAAATATGTTTTAAAAATTATCACAAAACAAGGCAAGTTTCCTATTTTAAGTTATAGTTAAACAAGAAGAACAAAAGTACCTGATCTTATAAGAGACGTGAATCCCCAACTATCCACAAATGAAACTCTCAGCAAAAATAAAAATTTACACCACTGGCTGGTTATCTGTTGACTAGTAACCCCCACCCTTCGATGATTGTATAAGTACGTATCCCTAATCAGCGATAACAATGTGCGTATATCTAGTAACGATAACATTGTTTCAAAATATTCATCATCATTTCGGCTGCGTTATACTGCCTGGTTCCCTAAATCTATTGCGTACTGTGTGCTAATTTGAGGTTGAGCCCGTATCCAGGAAAATATGTTAGTTGACGTTAGCAAACGTTAAAGTGAACTGAATTTAACCCTGTTGTGGATGTCACAGTATGTTGTTTACCACATCGTGTGACCCAACTTCCTTAAACTATTGAACGCGGATGTCAGAGTTTAACTCAAAATCACCCCTTTTCACTTAAAATAAAAAAAAGTCAACAAGATAATAATACTGACACCGGGCCGACCAGACCTAAAACTCTCCTCTAAATGCTGAGCGTTAAGCGAGGAAGATTCTAGTACCATTTCAAAGTCTTTGGTGTGACCCGGCCGGGGATTGAACCCACGACCTTCTGCATGCGAGGCGGACGCTCTACCACTAGACCACGCCGCGATCGTGTCCTTGAGTGAGATACGTTCTACCAAGGAAGATTTCCAGCGTGAATTGTCTAAGCTATAAGAACACGTTCGTTTTTCAGTCGTTGTGAAATAAATATACTTAAAAAACGCAAGTTTGGTATCACACGGGTATTTTAGATAGTCTCATTTGATTATATTGAACAAAGACACACACATTTTAGTCTTCAATCATATATCAATAACAAACCACGATATGTGTTGAACGATATTTAACATGTACATGTATTTAATAACACAAAAGTGTTCATAAGTCAGGTATAAAAATATAACGCACTTGCGTTTTTAAAGCCATGAAGTATAAATTTTTTGTGGCGGAACTTTTGGTAACAATCAGTAAAAATAGGACTTTAACATAGAAATGTATGATAATCTCATTTTGCTTATGAACACAGTTTTAATCTCAAACATTTTGATTAATTTAAAGAATTCACGACATATACAGCGCAACTGAACAATTAACGACAGTGCCGTGAACAGGAACTCGCTTTGGTATTTAACGATACGTGACAGTATCGTAGGTTTGAACCCGGTCCGGTACTAAATGGAGAACAGTGCCGTGGGGTTGGAACCCGGTTCGGTACTAAATGGAGAACAGTGCCGTGGGGTTGGAACCCGGTTCGGTACTAAATGGAGAACAGTGCCGTGGGGTTGGAACCCGGTCCGGTACTAAATGGAGAACAGTGCCGTGGGGTTGGAACCCGGTCCGGTACTAAATGGAGAACAGTGCCGTGGGGTTGGAACCCGGTTCGGTACTAAATGGAGAACAGTGCCGTGGGGTTGGAACCCGGTCCGGTACTAAATGGAGAACAGTGCCGTGGGGTTGGAACCCGGTTCGGTACTAAATGGAGAACAGTGCCGTGGGGTTGGAACCCGGTTCGGTACTAAATGGAGAACAGTGCCATGGGGTTGGAACCCAGTCCGGTACTAAATGGAGAACAGTGCCGTGGGGTTGGAACCCGGTCCGGTACTAAATGGAGAACAGTGCCGTGGGGTTGGAACCCGGTCCGGTACTAAATGGAGAACAGTGCCGTGGGGTTGGAACCCGGTTCGGTACTAAATGGAGAACAGTGCCGTGGGGTTGGAACCCGGTCCGGTACTAAATGGAGAACAGTGCCGTGGGGTTGGAACCCGGTCCGGTACTAAATGGAGAACAGTGCCGTGGGGTTGGAACCCGGTTCGGTACTAAATGGAGAACAGTGCCGTGGGGTTGGAACCCAGTCCGGTACTAAATGGAGAACAGTGCCGTGGGGTTGGAACCCGGTTCGGTACTAAATGGAGAACAGTGCCGTGGGGTTGGAACCCGGTTCGGTACTAAATGGAGAACAGTGCCGTGGGGTTGGAACCCGGTCTGGTACTAAATGGAGAACAGTGCCGTGGGGTTGGAACCCGGTTCGGTACTAAATGGAGAACAGTGCCGTGGGGTTGGAACCCGGTCCGGTACTAAATGGAGAACAGTGCCGTGGGGTTGGAACCCGGTCCGGTACTAAATGGAGAACAGTGCCGTGGGGTTGGAACCCGATTCGGTACTAAATGGAGAACAGTGCCGTGGGGTTGGAACCCGGTCTGGTACTAAATGGAGAACAGTGCCGTGGGGTTGGAACCCGGTTCGGTACTAAATGGAGAACAGTGCCGTGGGGTTGGAACCCGGTCCGGTACTAAATGGAGAACAGTGCCGTGGGGTTGGAACCCGGTTCGGTACTAAATGGAGAACAGTGCCGTGGGGTTGGAACCCGGTCCGGTACTAAATGGAGAACAGTGCCGTGGGGTTGGAACCCGGTTCGGTACTAAATGGAGAACAGTGCCGTGGGGTTGGAACCCGTTTCGGTACTAAATGGAGAACAGTGCCGTGAGGTTGGAACCCGGTCCGGTACTAAATGGAGAACAGTGCCGTGGGGTTGGAACCCGGTCCGGTACTAAATGGAGAACAGTGCCGTCGGGTTGGAACCCGGTTCGGTACTAAATGGAGAACAGTGCCATGGGGTTGGAACCCGGTTCGGTACTAAATGGAGAACAGTGCCGTGGGGTTGGAACCCGGTCCGGTACTAAATGGAGAACAGTGCCGTTGGGTTGGAACCCGGTCCGGTACTAAATGGAGAACAGTGCCGTGGGGTTGGAACCCGGTTCGGTACTAAATGGAGAACAGTGCCGTGGGGTTGGAACCCGGTTCGGTACTAAATGGAGAACAGTGCCGTGGGGTTGGAACCCGGTTCGGTACTAAATGGAGAACAGTGCCGTGGGGTTGGAACCCGGTCCGGTACTAAATGGAGAACAGTGCCGTGGGGTTGGAACCCGGTTCGGTACTAAATGGAGAACAGTGCCGTGGGGTTGGAACCCGTTTCGGTACTAAATGGAGAACAGTGCCGTGAGGTTGGAACCCGGTCCGGTACTAAATGGAGAACAGTGCCGTGGGGTTGGAACCCGGTCCGGTACTAAATGGAGAACAGTGCCGTCGGGTTGGAACCCGGTTCGGTACTAAATGGAGAACAGTGCCATGGGGTTGGAACCCGGTTCGGTACTAAATGGAGAACAGTGCCGTGGGGTTGGAACCCGGTCCGGTACTAAATGGAGAACAGTGCCGTTGGGTTGGAACCCGGTCCGGTACTAAATGGAGAACAGTGCCGTGGGGTTGGAACCCGGTTCGGTACTAAATGGAGAACAGTGCCGTGGGGTTGGAACCCGGTTCGGTACTAAATGGAGAACAGTGCCGTGGGGTTGGAACCCGGTTCGGTACTAAATGGAGAACAGTGCCGTTGGGTTGGAACCCGGTCCGGTACTAAATGGAGAACAGTGCCGTGGGGTTGGAACCCGTTTCGGTACTAAATGGAGAACAGTGCCGTGAGGTTGGAACCCGGTCCGGTACTAAATGGAGAACAGTGCCGTGGGGTTGGAACCCGGTCCGGTACTAAATGGAGAACAGTGCCGTCGGGTTGGAACCCGGTTCGGTACTAAATGGAGAACAGTGCCATGGGTTTGGAACCCGGTTCGGTACTAAATGGAGAACAGTGCCGTGGGGTTGGAACCCGGTCCGGTACTAAATGGAGAACAGTGCCGTTGGGTTGGAACCCGGTCCGGTACTAAATGGAGAACAGTGCCGTGGGGTTGGAACCCGGTTCGGTACTAAATGGAGAACAGTGCCGTGGGGTTGGAACCCGGTTCGGTACTAAATGGAGAACAGTGCCGTGGGGTTGGAACCCGGTTCGGTACTAAATGGAGAACAGTGCCGTGGGGTTGGAACCCGGTCCGGTACTAAATGGAGAACAGTGCCGTTGGGTTGGAACCCGGTCCGGTACTAAATGGAGAACAGTGCCGTGGGGTTGGAACCAGGTTCGGTACTAAATGGAGAACAGTGCCATGGGGTTGGAACCCGGTTCGGTACTAAATGGAGAACAGTGCCGTGGGGTTGGAACCCGGTTCGGTACTAAATGGAGAACAGTGCCGTTGGGTTGGAACCCGGTCCGGTACTAAATGGAGAACAGTGCCGTGGGGTTGGAACCCGGTTCGGTACTAAATGGAGAACAGTGCCGTGGGGTTGGAACCCGGTTCGGTATTAAATGGAGAACAGTGCCGTGGGGTTTGAACCCGGTTCGGTACTAAATGGAGAACAGTGCCGTGGGGTTGGAACCAGGTTCGGTACTAAATGGAGAACAGTGCCATGGGGTTGGAACCCGTTTCGGTACTAAATGGAGAACAGTGCCGTCGGGTTGGAACCAGGTTCGGTACTAAATGGAGAACAGTGCCGTGGGGTTGGAACCCGGTTCGGTACTAAATGGAGAACAGTGCCGTGGGGTTGGAACCCGGTCCGGTACTAAATGGAGAACAGTGCCGTTGGGTTGGAACCCGGTCCGGTACTAAATGGAGAACAGTGCCGTGGGGTTGGAACCAGGTTCGATACTAAATGGAGAACAGTGCCGTGGGATTGGAACCCGGTTCGGTACTAAATGGAGAACAGTGCCGTGGGGTTGGAACCCGTTTCGGTACTAAATGGAGAACAGTGCCGTGAGGTTGGAACCCGGACCGGTACTAAATGGAGAACAGTGCCGTGGGGTTGGAACCCGGTCCGGTACTAAATGGAGAACAGTGCCGTCGGGTTGGAACCCGGTTCGGTACTAAATGGAGAACAGTGCCGTGGGGTTGGAACCCGGTCCGGTACTAAATGGAGAACAGTGCCGTGGGGTTGGAACCCGGACCGGTACTAAATGGAGAACAGTGCCGTGGGGTTGGAACCCGGTCCGGTACTAAATGGAGAACAGTGCCGTCGGGTTGGAACCCGGTTCGGTACTAAATGGAGAACAGTGCCGTGGGGTTGGAACCCGGTCCGGTACTAAATGGAGAACAGTGCCGTTGGGTTGGAACCCGGTCCGGTACTAAATGGAGAACAGTGCCGTGGGGTTGGAACCAGGTTCGGTACTAAATGGAGAACAGTGCCATGGGGTTGGAACCCGGTTCGGTACTAAATGGAGAACAGTGTCGTGGGGTTGGAACCAGGTTCGGTACTAAATGGAGAACAGTGCCGTGGGGTTGGAACCCATTTCGGTACTAAATGGAGAACAGTGCCGTGAGGTTGGAACCCGGTCCGGTACTAAATGGAGAACAGTGCCGTGGGGTTGGAACCCGGTCCGGTACTAAATGGAGAACAGTGCCGTGGGGTTGGAACCCGGTTCGGTACTAAATGGAGAACAGTGCCATGGGGTTGGAACCCGGTCCGGTACTAAATGGAGAACATTGCCGTTGGGTTGGAACCCGGTCCGGTACTAAATGGAGAACAGTGCCGTGGGGTTGGAACCAGGTTCGGTACTAAATGGAGAACAGTGCCATGGGGTTGGAACCCGGTTCGGTACTAAATGGAGAACAGTGTCGTGGGGTTGGAACCCGGTTCGGTACTAAATGGAGAACAGTGCCGTGGGGTTGGAACCCGGTCCGGTACTAAATGGAGAACAGTGCCGTGGGGTTGGAACCCGGTTCGGTACTAAATGGAGAACAGTGCCGTTGGGTTGGAACCCGGTCCGGTACTAAATGGAGAACAGTGCCGTGGGGTTGGAACCCGGTCCGGTACTAAATGGAGAACAGTGCCGTGGGGTTGGAACCCGGTCCGGTACTAAATGAAGAACAGTGCCGTGGGGTTGGAACCCGGTTCGGTACTAAATGGAGAACAGTGCCGTGGGGTTGGGACCCGGTTCGGTACTAAATGGAGAACAGTGCCGTGGGGTTGGAACCCGGTCCGGTACTAAATGGAGAACAGTGCCGTGGGGTTGGAACCCGGTCCGGTACTAAATGGAGAACAGTGCCGTGGGGTTGGAACCCGGTTCGGTACTAAATGAAGAACAGTGCCGTGGGGTTGGAACCCGGTCCGGTACTAAATGGAGAACAGTGCCATGGGGTTGGAACCCGGTTCGGTACTAAATGGAGAACAGTGCCGTGGGGTTGGAACCCGGTCCGGTACTAAATGGAGAACAGTGCCGTGGGGTTGGAACCCGGTTCGGTACTAAATGGAGAACAGTGCCGTGGGGTTGGAACCCGGTCCGGTACTAAATGGAGAACAGTGCCGTGGGGTTGAAACCCAGTCCGGTACTAAATGGAGAACAGTGCCGTGGGGTTGGAACCCGGTTCGGTACTAAATGGAGAACAGTGCCGTGGGGTTGGAACCCGGTCTGGTACTAAATGGAGAACAGTGCCGTGGGGTCGGAACCCGGTTCGGTACTAAATGGAGAACAGTGCCGTGGGGTTGGAACCCGGTTTGGTATTGAACGTTAATTTAAACATATTTTATTGCTTTTTAACATATAGATATATATACATATGTAAGCAAAAGGGTTGGGCCACAAGTTCTACCAACATTAGTTAAGGACCTTCCCTACACAAAATGAATTACAAATACTCAAAATGACAATTGCAGATAAACAACATATTATAAATAAAACAATTTGATTTAGATATTAGATAACTATTATAGAGGAAAAGGATTTATAAAGAAAGAAAAAGGAAATTGGAAATAATGGTTGTATGATATAATAATAATAAAGTAATCTAAATATACACTATAATTAGAAGAATCGTCATCAGGCCGACTTTTTATGCACATATATTGTTTAGTTAATTAATATCAAATCGTTTGGAGTCTTTGATAAATTGCTGCACAAATGTGAATATAAATGAGTTTTCATCGTCAGTATAAGTGTGTTTACCGAACAGTAAATTATGATGACTGAGAGGATGAAATCGACGTGTGGCTCTAAAAAGTCGGATTCGTTCATTTGAGAATATAATACATTTCATTAAATAACGTTCGACGCCTTTTTTTTCGTTACCACAACCCGGGCATCTAGAATCTGTTGTTAGTCGATTTGTAAATTTATCAAAACCTAAATTACTACACCCATTTCTAATGCGTGCGTGTATTAAAGATAACTTTCTATTTCCAGTAAGATAATACTGAGGCACTGGTTGTACGTTAAAGAAATTGGTGACTAAAATACGTTTGAAGGACATTAATGATTCTGAGCAACGTATGTGTAGAGGAAGGGTGTTCCAATTAGAAATACACGAGTTAATAAATGAATTTGCATATAATTGTGTTCTCATATTTGGAACTATGTAACCGGATGGATTTCTAAGGTTGTATGGTATATTAACACCTATTGTTTCAGGAAATAGATTATTATGATAGTCCGGTAATAAGCCAGTTTTAATTTTATATGCCGTAATTAATTTTTGATATTTTCTTCTCTCTGACAAAGACAACCATCCGATTTCGGTATACAATTTTTGAATAGACACAGAACGAATTAATCCTGTAACATTACGCGCTGCTTCATTTTGTACTTTCTCCAATTTGTCCTTTTCGTAATGAGTGCAACCATTCCAAACAACTGATGCATACTCTAGAGTGTGTCTGAAAAATGAAATGTATATTTTGTTGAGAGATTTTCTATTTAACAGGAATTTAATTTTACGCATCATTTCCAAAATCTTACAAGCCGAATTTACAATGTTATCTATATGATGGTGCCACTTTGCATTATGTCTAAAAGTTATGCCTAAATATTTGTGGTGATCAACAAATTTTAGTGGGACATAATCAAAAATTAAAAATGGATAAGAAACATTTTTATTTAGTGTGAACATAATTGCTTCTGTTTTGTTCGGGTTAAAATTTACTAACCACTGCTTGGACCACTGCGATATGACAATAAGATCGTGATTAAGAATACCTTCTAAATCTGGTAAGTTAGAAGCTGTAGATGCAAGCCATGTATCGTCTGCAAAAATACGAGTTATGCTTAAGAGATGTTCTACAATATCGTTAATGTACACAAGAAAAAATAAAGGACCTAAGACCGAACCCTGGGGAACACCAGCAGATGTTTCCTTAATATTTGACACACTTTAACCAATCAAAACCTTTTGTTTCCGTTTCACTAAATAACTTTCGATCCATTTCAATATATCTCCTCTTATTCCATTTTGCCTTAACTTGAATAATAGACCTTTGATCCAAACTCGGTCAAATGCCTTTGCTACATCACAAAAGATCATACATGTATATTGTCTGGAATCCAATCCTTGAGCAATTTGGTTATAGATGTCTATGAGTTGGTAAACTGTCGAATGTCCCTTAAGAAATCCGGATTGCAATTTGTAAATTAGTTTATTTTCAATCAGAAAATTATAAATATGTTTGTAGACAACTCTTTCCATAAGTTTACCAACACAGCTTAATAAAGATATGGCCGATAATTAGATGGCACGTTTGTTTGACCCTTCTTAAAAAGAGGCATTACAGTAGCTGACTTCCATGACTCTGGAAATTTACATTCAAGTAAAGATTTATAAAATAATATAGACAGGGGTCTTAGATATAGTGTGTTTTGTAAACTGTAAAATTCTGTGACTAATTTTGTCTTCTCCGACAGCTTTATTTGGGTCTAAAGTACCGATAATATCAATTATGTCTGATTCAGTAATGATCATGTTTGCAATGGTATTATTAGTTTTAAAGATACAAGTTTTGAACGTAACGCAACAATGCCGTGAATTGGGAGCCGATTTGATGCTTAATTAACACCTGTGCCGTGGGTTGGAACCCGTTTTGGTATTTAACGTTACGCAACAATGCCGTGCGTTGGAAGCTGGTTTGGTGCCAAATAAACACCAGCACCGTGGATTGGAACCTGGTTTGGTATTTAACGTTACGCAACAATGCCGTGAGTTGGAAGCTGGTTTGGTGCTAAATTAACACCAGTGCCGTGGGGTTGAAAGCCGGGTTGGTATTAAACGTTACACAACAATGCCGTGAGCTGGAAGCCGGTTTGATGCTAAATAAACACCAGTGCCGTGGGTTGGAACCTGGTTTGGTATTTAACGTTACGCAACAATGCTGTGAGTTGGAAGCCGGTTTGGTGCCAAATTAACACCAGTGCCGTGGGGTTGAAACCGGGTTGGTATTAAACGTTACACAACAATGCCGTGAGTTGGAAGCCGGTTTGATGCTTAATAAACACCAGTGCCGTCGGTTGAAACCCGGTCTGGTATATAACGTTACGCAACAATGCTATGAGTTGGAAGCCGGTTTGGTGCCAAATTAACACCAGCGCCATGGGGTCGAAACCCGGTTTGTTATTTAACGTTATGCAAAAATTCCGTGAGTTGAAAGCCCGTTCGGTGCTTAATTAACACCAGTGCCGTGGGGTTGGAACCCAGTTTTGGTATTTAACGTCTGCAACAATGCAGTGAGTTGGAAGCTGGTTTGGTGCCAAATTAACACCAGTGCCGTGGGTTGGAACCCTGTTTGATATTTAACGTTACACAACAATTCTGTAAGTTGGAAGCCGGTTTGATGCTAAATTAACACCAGTGCCTGGGGTTGGAACCAGGTTTAGTATTTAACGTTAAGCAACAATGCCGTGAGTTGGAAGCCGATTTGATGCTAAATTAACACCAGTGCCGTGGGTTGGTATCCGGTTTGGTATTTAACATTACGCAACAATGCCATCAGTTGGAAGCCAGTTTGATGCTAAATTAACACAAGTGCTGTCAGTTGGAACCCTGTTTTTGGTATTTAAAGTTACGCATCAATGCCATGGGTTGGAAGCTGGTTTGGTGCCAAATTAACACCAGTGCCGTGGGCTGGAACCCGTTTTTTTGGTATTTAACGTTACGCAACAATGCCGTGATTTGAAAGCCAGTTTGATGCTAAATTAACACCAGTGCCGTGGGATGGAACCCGGTTTTTGGTATTTAACGTTATGTAACAATGCTGTGAGTTGGAAGCCGGTTTGGTGCCAAATTCACACCAATGCCGAGGGTTAGAACCAGGTTTTTGGTATTTAACGTTACGCAACAATGCTGTAAGTTGGAAGCAAGTTTGATGCGAAATTAACACCAGTGCCTGGGGTTGGAACCAGGTTTAGTAATTAACGTTACACAACAATGCCGTGGGTTGGAACCCGGTTTGGTGTCAAATTAACACCAGTGCCGTGGGTTGGAACCTGGTTTTGTATTGAACGTTACGCAACAATGCCGTGAGTTGGAAGACGATTTGATGCTAAATTAATACCAGTGCCATGGGGTTTGAACCCGGGTTGTTATTAGACATTACGCAACAATGCCATGAGTTGCAAACCGGTTTGATGCTAAATAAACACCAGTGCTGTGGGTTGGAACCTGGTTTGGTATTTAACGTTTGCAACAATGCCGTGGGATTGGAATCCAGGTTGGTATTAAACGTTACGCAACAATGCCGTAAGTTGGAAGCCGGTTTGACGCTTAATAAACAACAGTGCCGTGGGTTGAAACCCGGTTTTGGTATACAATGTTACGCAACAATGCTGTGAGTTGGAAGCCGGTTTGGTACCAAATTAACACCAGCGCCGTGGGGTTGGAACTCGGGTTGGTATAAAAACGTTACAAAACAATGTCGTGAGTTGGAAGCCAGTTTGATGCTAAATAAACACCAGTGCAGTGGGTTGAAACCTGGTTTGGTATTTAATGTTTCGCAACAATGCTTTGAGTTGGAAGCCGGTTTGCTGTTAAATTAACACCAGTGCCGTGGGTTGGAACCCAGTTTTGGTATTTAAATTTACGCAACAATGCTATAAGTTGGAAGCCGGTTTGGTGCCAAATTAACATCAGTGCCTGGGGTTGGAACCAGGTTTAGTATTTAACGTTACACAACAATGCCGTGAGTTGGGAGCCATTTGATGCTAAATTAACACCAGTGCCGTGGGTTGGTACCCGGTTTGGTATTTAACGTTACACAACAATGCCGTGGTGGAATCGAAGCCAGTTTGGTGCCAAATTAACACCAGTGCCGTGGGTTGGAACACGTTTTTTTGTATTTAACGTTATGCAACAATGCCGTGATTTGGAAGCCAGTTTGATGCTAAATTAACAACAATGCCGTGGAGTGGAGCCCGGTATTTAATGTTATGCAACAATACTGTGAGTTGGAAGCCGATTTGATGCCAAATTAACACCAGTGCCTGGGTTTGGAACCAGGTTTAGTATTTAACGTTACACAACAATGCCGTGGGTTGGAACCCGGTTTGGTGTCAAATTAACGCCAGTGCCGTGGGTTGAAACCCGGTTTGGTACTAAATACACAACAATACCCTGGGTTGGAACCAGGTTTGGTGCCATATTAACACCAGTGCCATGGGTTGAAACCCGGTTTGGTATTTAACGTTACACAACAATGTGGTGGGGTGGAACCTGGTTTGGTACTAAATACACAACAATGCCGTGGGTTGGAACCCGGTTTGGTGCCAAATTTACACCAGTGACATGGTTTGAGACCTGGTTTGGTATTTAACGTTACACAACAATGACGTTGGTTGGAACCCAGCTTTTGTCAAATAAAACCAGTGCCGTATGTTTGAACCCGGTTTGGTGCCAAATTAACACCAGTGCCGTGGGTTGGAACCCGGTTTAGTGCCAAATTAACACCAGTGCCTTGGGTTGGAACCTGGTTTGGTATTTAACGTTACGCAACAATGCCGTGTATTGGAACCAGGTTTGATACCAAATTAACACCAGTACCATGGGTTGGAACCCAGTTTGGTATTTAATGTTTCGCAACAATGCCTGAGTTGGTTCCCGGTTTGGTGCCAAATTAACACCAGTGCCATGGGTTGGAACCCGGTTTGGTACTAAATACACAACAATGCCGTGGATTGGAACCCGGTTTGGTGCCAAATTAACACCAGTGCCTGGGGTTGGAACCCAGTTTGGTATTTAACGTTACGCAATAATACCGTCGGTTGAAACCCTGTTTGGTGCAAAATTAACACCAGTGCCGTGGGTTGGAACCCGGTTTGGTACTTAATACGTAACAATGCCGTGGGTTGGAACCTAGTTGGTACCAAATTTACACCAGTGCCGTAGGTTGGAACCCTGTTTGGTACTAAATATACAACATTGCCGTGGGTTGGAACCTGGTTTGGTACTAAATACACAACAATGCTGTGGGTTGGAACCCGGTTTGGTGCCAAATTAACACCAGCTCCGTGGGTTGGAACCCGGTTTGGTGCCAAATTAACACCAGCTCCGTGGGTTGGAACCCGGTTTGGTGCTATACAAGTAAACACCAGTGCCGTAGGTTGGAATCGGGTTAGTACTAAATACACAACAGTGGCTTGGGTTGGAATCCGATTTGGTACCCAATATACAATAATGTCTTGGATTCGAATCCGGTTTGGTATTAAATGTTACATTAAACACCAATTATTGTTTGGTGTAAGCGCCGCTTTCACCAATGTTTTCAATCATATCACGACGGTGTCTGTTTTTATATTCTGAATATTCTGAATTTAATACCGCAGACATATGGTATGATACTCCTATACTACACTGGGCAAATCATGTTGCGTTTTGTATTATGTAGCAGTTATGTTTTGAACTCACTAAACGTGTACTTGTTTAAAATTTTATTTTCAGATGAAACAAAAATGCGAACCAGTTAAACAAATCATTCATATAAAAGCAATCATAAACAAGCCCAAGTCAGGATCGGCTAAAACTCGACATCGCCCCATCTGTCCGCGTAGGCGTCTATAAGTGGGGTCATGGGTGCCACTTGGTCTGGAAGACTATCCCCACTAAACCACACTCTCCTGTCTCCGTCCCCTGGGGACAAAACAAACGTAGGCAGCTCTTTCTCGGAGAACTGGAAGTAAGGCGCCGAAACATCTGTAATACGAAGATTAAGTTATTACAAACTATACTGAACGACAAAAACATATTACTAAGGGTCATAAAACTAAACCCAAAACCATGGCGGGGAAAACATGACGACAGATTATATATTGTAGGACGGTATTCTAATCATCAGCAAGTGTTTCCTTTCCTTAAAGGTTACACAAATGCATGATGCAGACGTGCACCGATTAGGCTAAAACAATCCGTGCAAAATGTTTCACATAGACACGTCGTTAATAACCTTACACAATCACAAAGTTAAAAGTTAAAATTTGAAATGGCTCTTTTAAATGTTCACGAACGAAATCAAGTCTTAAATTTTGTGATTGTGGCAGGTTGGTAATTAACAACGTGTCTATGTGAAACATTTTGCGCGTGCACTTCATGCGGAAACATTGTACAGGTATTTGTGTTATCGTTGAGGAATAGAAACACTAAATATTAGAGTACCGTCCAACCCCACTCTCCCCATAAATTCCTTATTAATACTCACCACATACATTTGTCTCATACTCCATATCACGTGTATTACGTGAACTTTACTCATATGCTGTATATATTCCATTGTTTGATCTTGTTATATATGTCTCGATATCGGACAAGATCAAATAGATGTAGATTGTTCACCTACAAACTCATATTGCACGACTTGTATATATATTAAGTCTTATAACATAAAGTTTGCCATTGTTTTATTATCTAAATAATGTCTGCAGTCTAGCAAAACCTGAAACTCCCGTCTGCATATGTGTATAATATCATAGAATTAAGCGCTTTATGATACCGTATATAACAGGCCCGTAGCTTGACCGTAAATAAGAGGGAGGCCGATTCTAAAATCATGTGGGAGCATGCTCCAACAAAGTTTTATTTTTCATTAAAAGAAAAGGAAAGAGTTTATATAACAATTTTACATCATGGTCATAGAACACATGTGTATTCTAACTAGAGTTTATCTTATTTGTGAAAGCAAATTTTGCAATAATATAAGATCTTAATTACTGTTTACATCAATAGTATAGCCTATATTTTTTGTGTCACAAATGGAATCATTATAATTATAAGGGACTCTGTTAAACTATAAATATCTGCTTGGAAATAGTGTTTACACATGTACACTCTTAATCATGTTTCTTTCAAAACAATTGTTTCATTTTATTATTATTTAATATTTGATTTTTAAAAATCAACAACAAAAAGATCCTTACACTACACACCTGTCTCTCTTGAATTCACATATAAGTTTGTTACTTATTCTTTCTGTATATTTATATCTATAATTGACATAATATTTTAGTTTGTATGTGAATCTGCTTAATTTTTTATGAAATATATGCAAATGAGAAATATTTTACACTAATATTCAACCAATCCTAAAAACTGAAAACACATGTCTTATAAAATTTAAGAAATAGGTGATTCTTTTGTGTTTTCTGATTCTCAAATATAGTTAAATTTGACTAGAAAAATATAAAATGAACCAAGGTATCTTTGATTTTTTTTAATGTCTTCTCCTGGCTTTCAATAAACACCATCAATTAACACACAAAAAATTGTGTTTATAAACCAATCCAATTATAGATACCTCTAATAAATATAAACACACAAAAACAACCCCAATATAATAAAATTCATGTTATTATTGCCACTATATCTTTTCTGTAAAAAGGGATACACCAAAATACATATTTAATATTTAGTAATGTCCTACACCAAGCCAGCCACTATAGACTTAAGAGATAAAAATCTCCTGAAGTCATTAGACAACATAATTTTCTTATACTATCATCTGCTGTGTCAAATTATATTTTATTTCTGTTAGATTTTTATTTTTAGCTCGAGCTACAGTCTATAATTTGTTGAGACTGGTGTGTCCCTTTAAGATTAATGTATATATGTGTATTCGGTGAAAGGTAAAAGATAGTATACATACATATAAACGTCGACAGGTCAAGGAACAATAAATGTATTGCATATAAATTTTGTATATTTTGTATATTATATTGTTGAATCAAAAAACAAACATTTAATTCATTTCAAAGCAAAACAATAAGAAAAAATCAGTTCATTTTCCATCACATGAATGAACTTAGTCAATAATAAAATAATTTTAAAAACCAAAATGTATGCTTTCTTTTTCCTTTTCAGTGTATATATATATATATGAATGTATGTTACAACTTGACTGATACATATATTTGTACGGTTTGTTGATGCCCACCCCGACCCTCACAGACCTATAACGGGGTGATTAAATGGATTACTTTTCAGTGATTGAAATGAAAAAATAAAAATAAAAAAAAAGTTATCTTTGGACAAGGGTGCCATTTCCTGCATTTTTCCTGCATTTCAGAACTTATTTTGCCAATTTGGAGGTATTGATTTTCGATCCTTTTTTTTTAATCTCAAGACCAAAAAATCTGAGTTTTTTAAAATAGTCACCAAACGACAACAAATCACAAAATTCACAACGGCATCGTTTTTATTAGATCTTTACTCTCAACATATATATATATATATATATTTAAAAAAATGAGTTGATACATCATGCAAGTGTCAGGCAATGCGCGTTCATGCATGTAGATCCACATGATCTATTTTACAACTGTGTAACATAAGTCTTAAAATCAATTCTTTGAGACTGAAATTCATAACATTTAATAAGTATTAGATTACGTATTCACCAACGTCTAGTCTGATAATAAATTGTGACAATTTGCTAATTATTAGTCGAACATGAGAATATTTATGTTATACGAACACAGCAATAGTTCATACAGTCATATTTAATATTTTCCCTAATATATCACTGATTAAAAATAAATCTAGTAAATTATGTTCCTCAAAACAATATTAACCACAACTTGAATTGCATTGAATTGGGTTTTACGGCACACCAAATTACACTATACGGCGCCAAACAGGACTGAACATTTTGGTTTCACATCTCGGTCACATCGAGATATAAAATAAGAGATATGGGACCAAAACTTTCATCTTCAAAGTGATGCAGTTCATTCCAAGTTTTTAAACTTTAGTTTAAACAATGTTTTATTCACAATATGCAGTGGTAGTCATACATTCAATAAACATATTAGGCAACATGCGGAAGGGGTTCAGAAGAAAGCTATAATAGCTTAATATATGTGTGTACCTGTTCTGTACTATGGATGCAAGGGTTCAGTCAAGTGGATCACGTTCTATTCACAATGAGGCACCCCCGGATTCAGGGCGTAATACCTAATACAAGCGTTGCTAAACGTATCTTATTGTAGTAGCAGTATTTCATAAATAGATCATCATTTACAAGGTTCTATTGTCACAACAGACATACATATCCCATTACATATTGCGTTAATATCTACTGTTTTAATGTTAATCAAAAGCTAAAGAAAGTTCTCCTGTGCCAGGAAGAATCTCATAACTTAAGAATTTCAAGGCTATTGATATCAATGCTCGGTCCATTAACACACATTATTACTTTACAATTATGGCGGTCTTCAACTTGACCATGTCTTCAGTCTGCGCAATGCACTGAAGCTTATTTCACAGGGACGAGAACCAACTGGCAATGAAAGAATCAGTTGAAATATGGGATTGATATTTAAGACTATATTTGATACATATACACGGTTTATGATGTTTCAGCTTGACTATTCGTAGAATAGAGGGAGGGGTGGGTGCTATTGTACTCGCCCCGGCCTCGGCGTTGGTTTTTCAGGTAAAAGTTTTTTTGATCAGGTAAGATATTTATGCAACCACCCATTTGATATGAATGGAAACTTCACATGTGTATTCAGCATCATCAATGAAACTCGCAGATACAATGACCAACACTCTAGGTTGCATTTTGGAATAGTTATGGCCCTTTTTGGACTTAATTTTTCAGGTTAGATTTTTTATAAGGTAAGATATCTATGCCACCACTCATACGATACGAATGAAACTTCACATATGTGTTCAGTATCATCAATGGAACGCACAGATGATAAGAACCATAACTCTGAAGTTGCATTTTTACAGAGTTATGGCCCTTTTGGACTAAGAAAATTTGGTTAGAGATTTTAAGAGGTTAAAGTTTTTTATTTGGTACCTATTTCATCATCCTATCATTGGACAGGAATGAAACCTCACTTGTGTGTTCAACATCCACTAGGAAACTCATAGAGACAAAAATCATAACTCTTGATTGCATTTTGGCAGAATTATTTCCGTTTTAGACTTAGGAGATTTTATTTTTAGCAGGCTGAAGTTTGTAGTACAAGGCCTTGATCTTAGATGTTTGACAGATAGGGTCAGTTTGTGGTCCTCTCTCAAATTTGCTCAAAACCGCCCTAAGGGATTTATTTTCTTCATTTTCATGAAAGGGTATCCAGCTGTGATAAACTGTGCATGCTGGTACAAAATTATTTCAACTATAGATCCATTTAGATGAACCGGTACCGATATATCGCCCTCTGAGGTGAAGTAAGTGCATAGGCCTATATGTCATGCTGAATAAATTAATATTAAGGCAATATGAGACAGTCATTCACTTTTTAATTTTCCGAAAAACATAGCTGTTAATAATGAAAATAAATAGTGTTGGTGAATTATTTTGCTAATTTATTTTTAACAGATAGTTTCATTTTACCACCCCTGAGTTTTACTTGTCTTCCATTTGGTATTTATTTCCTGAAAAAAAAATGTTTTAAAACAGCTTCGAAATAGCCGAACGCGCTGTCCCTCCGACAGCTCTTGTTTTATTCATTTTCAAAAAAAAAAATATGATAAAAGTCCATGAACGCGTCTGACTCGTTATAATTTGGCTTCAAACACCATCAGGAAAAATAAAGAGCAATAACCTCTTTAGAATGAAGAGGGGACTGCGATGAACAAAAGTGGAGCATACTTAAGATCCTATGTTTAGATCTTACATGATATATCCTATTGTTGTTCATTTATGACAATACAGAGATGCACTTATGACTATCATAAGATCAAGTTTCTAGTCCAAAGTCTTAGTGGATATATATTATTGCTTTATGTTATGGTAAGAGGTGGTATGTAACTATTGTCACTTATTACGAATTGATTCCACACACACACACACACACACACACACACACACACACACACACGTATGTACGTATAACAAGAGCTGGATCGTTGGAAAAATGCAACTTATATTTTGATCATCAAAATATAAGTTGCATTTTTCCAACGATCCAGCTCTTGTCAAAGTTACTTGTAAATAGACATTTCATAAGAGAGTAAAACAATCCAATTTCTGGTGTTACCCTACTTATGTTACCTGGTAGCAACAAACACCCGTTCAGAACATCACGTAATTCGGAAAACCTTTGATTAAATTAAATGAGTTGTAAAATATGATCTAGAAACGGGTAAAATTTAATGATTCGGAAGTAGTCAGTAATAGCCTCAGAATTGCCAGCATGCGCACTGATATTTTTGAAGTTTTCCATCCCTAGCAAAATAAATTGAGACATCGTGTACTGCCTGGCCAATACTTCATCTGAGTATCATAATTTATTTAGTTTTAAAATGTAACAAGGATATTTAATATAGTGCCTCAATTTTTGTTCATGCCTCAGAGTAGCAACGGGCCTGTATAATTGTGACATATAAAGTTTACCAGATCTTGATTAAATTTTGTTGCCATATTCGTAATCATATATATATATATATGTGACTATTCCTCATGAGTCGCAGGCATTCTGGAAATAATGAAAATCAATTTATATTCCATTCGTACTCACCGCTGGTATTTTGCAGTTCATTGCACATCTGCTGGTATCTCGATACGGAATATGACGTCGGTGACGTAAATGACGTCGACTCGGGCGACATTGGTGATGCAGGATTGGAATCCATAAAGCCCTCTCGGTCTGTGTACATGAGGATGTAAATTACTATCATCATGAAAATCTAAACTGCTTATTAATGTCAGGGGCGTTCCTGGGCATACTCCTATACGCCCGGGCGTATAATTCACAGTTAAACGTGGAAATAAAAAAAAATTTTTTTTGTTAAAATGCGAGAAATGCAATTAAAATGAAGTCGAAGGGGGTATGGGGTAAAGGGTTCGTCGTGATTTAGGAAATAGAAAACTCGTATAATTATGGCAATTTGAGGAACGCCCCTGAAAAATATATATTTGGTAAACCAGACATGTCCATTTCAATCGTGATCTTAAGCAACCGACCTGACGTGGGCTGTCAATCAAACAAGTCGATAATCCAATCAGTGATCGATATTGTTACCAGGGATGGTATTCACCAACCATTCTCAAGAATAGTCTTAGATTTGAACTCAAGAATCAATTTTGAAAAACACACTTGGAGACAATTATCCGAGGCCAAAATTTGCAAGCATGTAGGGACACCTGATATATAATCAAATACATTCTCACAATCTATCTGTCAATGATACACTAAATATCTAAAGTTGAACTTTTGATTTACAAGCTCAAGTCTAAGAATAGTCTCAAGAATGGTTGGTGAATACGACCCCAGGGCCGCCAGTTTCCTAAGACAAGCTATAGGTATCTTAGTTAACACTACACTTAAACAAAGAACGCTACGTAGTTAGTGGGCGGATGGATAGTTGCTATCGCATCGGGTTAATTGGTTTAGTGGTAAAGTGATAACATGTTTATGGAAATTCTAAATCATATGATAGTTATTGTCACTCTAAACCAATCTGAAATAAGTTTAGTTTATTCTCATATATTTTAGCTCAAGTGTACGGAAGCGCTTGAGGGACATGATAGTTAAGTTTTTCACGATTATCTGTAAGTTAGTTCTGTCAATACTTTTGAATAATTTCTAATTCATTTCGAACGTTTCCTGCCAAAATAACGATCGGTTTGCAATAACGTGATATATAATATTCAATATATTAATTACTAATAATTAAGTTTTAAATGCCCCTTCCATTGCTTCCGTACATTGCGAAGTAGTTTCGAGCTTTTATGAATCACTCTTAAGTCCGTTTGAAGGGTTGCACTAGCACGGAGTGTTGTTGACTCCGACTTGGATCGAACCCACGATAGTCACTCCATCTACTGCACTACCGCCCCGCTTCATTCTCAGTATGATATTTACAGTGGGCATGAAAGTATTCATAATTTGTTTTTGTTAATATTCATCAACACTTTTTTATGAATCTGTTCATTGCGTAAACAACTTTTTGTGAATAATTAATACAAAAATGACGTTTTTATTTTACCTTCAATCAGATCCGTTGTAAATGGTGAGACTTTACTCCCGTTTGGATACGCCTGCTGCTCTATACACACCATGTCAATACCTTCCCAATATAAAAAATAAAAGAATAATGTCACCATTTTAACAGCTCTAAAAGCTTCAATTAAACATCAAATGTTCCATCCATGAAATATAACCAGTATTCACTTTAATAAGTTTTATAAAAAAAAATGCATTTTTGGCAATGGTTTGTATATAGCTATCTTTGGGGGTAGTTTCTTTAGATCAACTGAGCCGTCCGAGGGTAAAAAGTAAAAACATGCAAATCATAAGTAAACTGAACGGAACAGTTAACTCGCAAACTGACATTTTATATGTATCTGATAGTTTATGTCTTTTCTGGAAAAGTTATCAAACCAATTTCTTTGAAATTTAGACTTGATTAAGAAAGAATATTTAGACTATGTAAAACAAATACATAACTGTCTGTTAATGTCGTATACAAATTTAATTACGCTACTCAATATTTTGATATTAGATACTACGAAATTGACGGGTTAGCTGCCCCATTCAGTATATCGAGGGCTCAGGGCGCAACTATTGTAACTGACATTTTTGAAATTGTTCAAGAGAAGGAAAAATACTGTTTCTTTTTTTTAAAACATACATTAAATCAGTAATGTTTCAGGTATAATATACAAAAATGTAATTCATTAAGATGTTGTGAGCTTAAAACATGATACATGTATTAATTTTTTCTGACACTTATAAAACATGAAATTGTTATCAATGTCATTGTTTAAAGTTGGAACTAGAATACTTTTAATGCCTCCAAAGAAGTTACAAGATACGTCACTTACAATAGTTTCGCTCTGAACATAAAAAATTATGAATCATAATATGAAAAGAATGTAAATAATGTCTTAGATATGAATGTTCAGTTATACGTACATGGAGGGGAATGTTTCCGTAGAGTTAAACACATTCATGAGTGTAAGCATATAGTTGACACGTGATATTGTCATTTGTATCTCCTTGGGGAAAATAACAACAACTCAATACTGCCGTACATGCTTACTTACCCTCAATCTCCTGAACATGGTTCAGGGGTATATAGTTTATGGCTCTAGGTAAGGCCAGAACTAACCCAGTGACGACAATGGATCCAACTGCAAACAAAAGTGCTGCCAAAAAGTTCCAGACGACAGCCTACAATGAATAAAAGCTAAACATAACATGTGTCGACCAGTTTTAAATTGTAATTGATAGCATGAATGTCCATCATGCTTCTTTTAAATAAATCCAAATGAGGGGCCAACAAGCTGTCGCAAGTTACTCAAGATAGAATGAACGTATACATTGTAATACTAATATGTCCCTTATCAAAAAAAGCGCCAAAATTTTGACTGTAAAAAAGGGTCTAGCTCTATCAGCTGGGACCGTTACTACGTGCATGCTGATTGGCCAACTGCTTCAGCGGAGAGTGAATTCCTGACAATTTGGTAAATGCATTAGAGTGCTATGAATTGTGGGACACGTAGTGAGTTCCATGCTTTTACATTAGGATATGCTTTACATAGCAGCACACTGATTGGTCAGTTGCTACAGCTGAAGTGAACTACTTTGAAACTTGAAAAACGCATTAGAGACGGAGTGCTGTGAACTGCAGGACATCCAGTTACATAGAATAGGGAAATGTCATGTACTGGGGATTTCCAGCCGAATTTATGTTATCATTGACTAGTTGCAATGATATTGATCAATATAGATAATATGAACATTTGACGACATACATGTATTAAACTTTTTTCTTAAATCGTTTGTTGGCATAAACTGGATCAAAGAAAATGTTCACAACTAAATACCTTTTGAACTACATGTCTAACACAAATACACATTTTTATAGTTTCATATGAGCTGAAAATATTACACATTGCGTTAAAATGAATTGAAGGGACCAATGCTAAAACACCAGGACTGGAAGGTACCAATGCTAAAACACCAGAACTTGAAGGTACCAATGCTAAAACACAAGGACTTTAAGGTACCAATGCTAAAACACCAGAACTTGAAGATACCAATGCTAAAACACAAGGACTTGAAGGTACCAATGCTAAAACACCAGGACTGGATGGTACCAATGCTAAAACACCAGGACTGGAAGGTACCAATGCTAAAACACAAGGACTTGAAGATACTAATGCTAAAACACCAGGACTTGAAGGTACCAATGCTAAAACACAAGGACTTGAAGATACTAATGCTAAAACACCAGGACTTGAATGTATCAATACTAAAACACCAGGACTTGAAGGTACCAATGCTAAAACCAAACACCAGGACTTGAAGATACTAATGCTAAAACCAAACACTAGGACTTGAAGATACTAATGTTCAAACCAAACACCAGGACTTGAAGATACTAATGCTAAAACCAAACACCAGGACTTGAAGATACTAATGCTAATACGTCAGGATCTTTAGCAAAATAAATACGCACCAGTAAGACCTTCATGGGCTCCTGCGTGTAAATCAGGCCCGTGCCATTCTGAAATAAGTGCACGCACACAGCACCCCATAATCCACCTCCCAAATGTACTGCAAATAAACAGATATTAATATATATATATATTATTTATTTCCTCCATATAGGACAGTTCAACATGAATACAACAACACATCAATACAATATCTACAAAGACAATATTTTATACAATTATTCACAATGTTACAGCAAGAAAATATAGATATATTTACATAGATATAATTACATCACGCATTTATATTCTAATACAACATACTAATTATATTTAACATAGGAACATTATTCAGATAGACCGCTCTTTCATACATATGTATATGTAGAATAGTTGTTTAGTATACATGCACATAAAAAATACATACGTTACGACATGTAAGAAACAGTAATGGTTGTTGTTGTATGGTGTTTAGCGTCGCTTTGAACAATTTTTCAGTCATATCGCGACGGTGTCTACTTGAAACAGTATTCTAAGCGCTGTCACACTGGAGTATCATGCTGCAGACACATGGTATGATACCCCACCCAGTCATATTATACTGACACCGGGCCGACCAGACCTAGAACTCTCCTCTAAATGCTGAGCGTCAAGCGAGGAAGCATCTAGTACCATTTTTAAAGTCTTTGGTATGACCCGGCCGGGGATTGAACCCACGACCTTCCGCATGCGAGTGTGACGCTCTACCACTAGACCACGTCGCGGTCCCGACAGTAATGGTTAAAATGTCGTTGTCTTAAGCAATAATATCATTCAAAAAGTATGATTTACGTAGATATATATTTGAGCCACATCCAATGCAGGCATGAAAAAACAATTCCATAGAATCGGTCTATATTGTCTTTTAAGACAGTTTGCAACAAGTTGTTGCTTGCACCAAGGGTTATTTTACCAAGTCAGCATTACTAAGTTCTGCTTTATGCGGGCATTGATAGCAACATGAAGTTGGCGGCGCGTATTGCTTCAAGGGTTATTTTGACAAAGTCATCGTAACTAAGTTCTGTAAGAGCCAACTTTACGTTAACACCAAATTGGTGTTCAAGATGTAACCATAACCTACGTCTGTTCTCATTTACACTGTGGCAATCACGGATGAAGTGAACAACTATATTAACAGTATATTACATTTTTTTGCATATAACTATATATTATAAACGCTATAATCACAATGTATTGAGCGAAATCTAAAAAATTCCGGTTCATTAGTTTTAATTATCCAATCACTGATGATAGTTTCATATATCTTATAGTTAACTTTCTTTTTCCATATGCCTTTACTCGGAAAAATACCTTCTGAGAAGAATTCATCAAGAACACACATAAGACCATATTCATCTAAAATATTGAATATACTGGAATAAATCCCGACAAGCAGTTTCTAATTAAGAATGCACTAGATCTGATTAAAAAAACATTGCTTAACGGCACAATCCCAAGGAAATTAAGCTTTTTTTCGGTCTATTTCCGATGTAATTGGTAAACAATTTAGTAGACTTAGAGCAATATCGGTTCTTGTTATAATGTGTGGACTTTGCATATGCTTAACACATAGTCTGTGTGATCTTTCTAACAATAGTATGTCACTTACACTCAGAGAAGACCAACATTCGCTGCCATATAATGCCTTTGGGAGTACCACAGTATTATATTTTTTTTGCATTTTTTTCAATGGCTGCAGACCATTATTAAATAAACCAGAATTAACTAAGCTGAAATACGTTCCTCTGATCTTACTACAACATAGTTTAACATTATCAGTTAGTTTGTAATATTTACTACATGTGACTCCCAGGTGGTTATATTGCTCTACCTCATTAACTGTGGCATTGCCAAGAAACCAAGTTCGGTTAGTATTACCATATTTTATTTTAGTTTCATTGAAAATAATAACTGCTGACTTAGAAGCATTATATTCATATCGCCACCAACACCACTGTCACATAGGGCTTACATAAGGTCGTTTATGTAAATGAGATATAAAAACGGAGACTACACTTCTCCTTGTCTGGTGCCCTGCATTATAGGGAACCAGTCTGATGCAAACCCTTAATAAATAAACGACTAAGCATGCCTTCGTGCATTTCAACAATAACTGACCATAGCTTGTGTGGAATGTTTAGCTTACGAATTTTATAAAATAAACCGCAGTGCCAGACCCTGTCAAACGCTTGCTTGGAATCAAGGAAGCAGCTATATAGTTTACTGTCATTTTCTTTACAGTATAGACTACATTCCCGTAACAAAAATGAGGTCATTGTGCACCCCATTTGCTCTTGGAAACCACCTTGCAAACCATGAATCGGTTTTATAATGCTTTGTTGCAAACGTTTTAATAGAAGGTGCTCGAACAATTTGAGAATTGAAGATGACAAGGTTATAGCACGGTAATTGTTAGGATCATCCTTTCTCTAACGACCTCCTTTATGTAAAGTTATTATCAGACCTTGTTTCAAGGAGGTTGGTACATATGAATTGTTAAACATCAAATTAAACAAGTCTAGTAATTTTGTTGTTAACATCGCACCACCATACATTATATGTTCATTGTAAATGCCATCAATTCCACAAATTTTTATTAATTTTAAACATTTGATGCCATCTTTCACATTATCCAAACTAAAATCATTTGATAGTTTACATGTATCAATAATAGGTAGCAATTAAGAATCTGCCACAACTGATTTTACGTGATTATAAAATTCATTTGCAAAATAAGGTTTATCAACATCGGAATAAATATGTTCAAAATGTTTTCCCCATTTATCAGTGATATCTTTTGGGAACTCTATAAATATGCCCACCAAATTTCAAACCGCTACCAGCGCTCGAGCACGATTGCTTTCTTCTCGAATTAACTATTTTCCAGAACAGAGCACTGTCCACTGTAGCAAGTTTATCTATTTCCCAATTTCTCTTTTGTAAGTACTGAGCAGTCAATTTACGATGATAGCTACGGAAGACACGTTTGGCATTTTTATATTGTTTTAAGATAACATTGTCACTGTTTCTTGGTCTCACTTCTGACAACCATGCCTTACGTTTATGTCTCATATTAAAGCACATATCTTTAATTGTCTGATTCCAATATGGTCTTAGATAAGACCTATATTTAGCACTGGGAAATATGTTTTTCGACACATCTGTAATTGATGTAGTTATTACATCATATAACTTATCAATATAAACATCAATAATTTCGGCACTACTAACTTTATTTTTAAGTTCAAATTTATTCACTCAATATTTAATTTTGAATGAATATATTTTTAAGGTCTAATATAGATGTCAGATCAGATTCATATAATTCCAACATAGGTTTACTAATCTTGTGCCATCGGATGGGATGTTCGTTCACAGTCCAATGCAGTAAATAGTATGTTAATTTCAAAATGCATTATTATCGGTCTATGTCTGGATACATTAAGATAGTTGTCGTCCATTATTTTGCATTTTGTTACAAGATCTTTACATTCTATAGGTACTAAAATGTGGTCTATAAGAGATTCATATACAGAATCATAAGACACATAGCTAGCACGAGCCCCTTCACGTAATTGGGTAGTATCTACAGCACACAAATTGAAATCATTCATGAACTGCAACAACGTCCGTCCTCGACTGTCGTTATATTTCAAAAACTGACCCCTGTAAGTGTATGTTAAAATCTCCCATTACTATATACTACTCTTCCTCGCTCTGAATATGTGTTAACAACGTCGCGAAGTTTATCTAAATGATCCCTAAATGCATCAATCGAATGACCTTTGCATGGTGCATATACCTGTATAATGTAAATATAATACCCCTTTCCACTTGTATTTGTACCCCAATAATTCTGTCATCGTCAATATCTAACAGTACAATAATATCATGGAACTGTCTGCGCAAAATAATAGCAACTCCACCCTTACCAACTTTGCGATTTCTTGGCAATGACAAGTCAAAATCTGATTTTCCAAAACCAACATAATCATGATGTATACTGTTTATAAAATGTAAATCTTTTTGGTAAAGCCAATGTTCAGATATACAAAATTTATCTATTTTTTTCATTATTTAACGAAGTACTGAGATAGTATGAACTGGACATTAGACCCGTTATGTTCCAAGAACATAACTTTAATTTCGCCATAACTATTCTATATTAAAATCATGTCTGTTTGAAATACACAGATGCATACATTAACTTTTAATTATTGTTAATTAATGTTTCACGAAAACGGTTTTTCTTATTTCGATAGTAAGTACCACGGACATGACTAGTTACTGTAATTATATATGTCTTCATGCCTTTGATATTTAACATGTTCATTAAGACTGCAGTCTTGTGAATAATGCATTTGATTATCAGGGTCACTACTTCGGTAATCGTAATTGGTATCATAGTCATCTCTAGAACTGTTTTTGAAACCCACATAATCATTATCACCTGTTCCGTTATCTCTCATGTGATGATTACGATTTGCGTGGCTGTATGCATTACCCAAATTGTGACCACTATAGTTGGGCTTATTACTAGTCGACATGTAATCACCAACTGTACGTTGATATCGGTTCTTGAAAATCCATGGCCTACACCTAACATCTCTAGGCCAAAAGCCTGGTTCCAAGATCTTTTACTGTTTTTCACCTCAACATTTAACTGATTGTCGTAGTAGGCTCGAGCACGCTTTGAGACAAGATGCTTGCATTATTCTCAGATTTTCACCATACATTTCTGGGATATACTGAGTATATCTTTAATGTCATCAAAAGGCTAACCTTCAATAACCGATATCAATACGTGGATATCACGAGCATATTTGACATCAATGCTGTCAGCTTAAGATGTTTGTTTACGCTTCTTCAGTTCATTTACAGACCAAAAAGGATAGTGTTCCATTTGTTTGACTTCGTAGAACACGTGTTTCCAGGCAGTATCAAGCGACAAATTGTGCACGCACGCATAATCTATAACTTTTACAATAAACTGGTCTTTAACTTCCGCGTGAAACAGTGCTTGTAATCGCTCAATGGAAAACACACTTTCATTTGGCATATCCAAAACTGAACTGTCAAGTGAATCGTATACATCATTCACATTATCGTCAGTTACACTCATGGATCTAGATTCTGACACATATATTTGCTTCACAAATGTCTGCGAATCATCCAGATCATAACGTTTCCCAGGCGTAGGCTTGGAATCTAGTTTGCAGTTATCTAACCTTATCGGCAATAACGGGGTTAGCTTGTAATCACCCATCAGTGTAAACATCATATGCTTACACAGGTTGTACAATCAGTCTATGCCACAGGCACATTTATATATATATATTAACAATACATTCACAGGTTAATTGTCCTGTGATTTCAATAGATTTCAAATATACACGTATGAAAACAATCATTCGGTGTACATGTTCATTTTTCTATAATAAATAATAAGAATTGTGTGAAAAAAAAAACTCCTCTTTTAGCTGTTTCCTTCATAGACACAAACATCCAAAAATATTTCACAAATTCAATGAATGTCCAACACACATTTGCCATTAAAGGCGGAGTATGTACATCACGTCTTTTCACACTTTTTATCGTTAAAAATCGTTAAAAAATAGTAGTGTAGATTGGGGTTGGAATTGAGTTGTACACACGTCTTTCCGATCCTTGGTTCGATGTTTTACCACTGGACAATGCACTCCAAAGTTGTTTTTATCTTTGCTCCTTTTTTGAACGGGGTTTAACGCCATTTTCAATATATTTCATATATGGCATATCCAGTTTCATTTGTGAAGGAAAACCGCAGCATGAATCTGAGTAGAACCACCGTCCTTCCGCAAGTAACTAACACACTTTCTCACATAAAGTTTATGGAGCGAGCGGACCGAACCTACAACCTTAGTGGTGAGAGGTAAGTGATTTTGAGACAAGGCTTTAAACCCGGCCACGGAGAACTCTCTCTTTAACTCACCAAAACATAAAATATACGTTGTAATTACTGGCGGCAACTGCAATCATTAGCAATATCTTTGTTGTTTTATGGACATTTAATTTAGTCTCAATTGGACAACTCGATTTTAGGAGTCCCCAGACAACCTCCTTGTTATAATCACGCTTGATTGGTAGGATTAGCCAGTAGACACAAATACGTGAGTAGTTTATAAACATTATTTTAATAATTTAATATATTTATCAATGTAAAGATGAATACACTAACCTGCGACTGCCCCAACTGGGTCATCAGCACGCGTTGTGTACAGAGCCAAGCTCCATGTGACGTAAGTGAATGAAGACGTTATTCCAATAATGCTCGATGCCCAATGAGAATACACGTTACAACCAGCAGCTACGGCAACCTGAAAGACAGAAGCACAACACTAAAACAATCCAATAGAGAGGACAGAAAGCTAGTTGATAAGGATTTATTTTGGTAAAATAGTTGAAAGGTCACAGTGGTATGTCCACTAAATGGCAATCATGCAATCGAAGTCACACTGAGGCAATTGAATGCCACTTTGATATTTCCAAAAGTTAAAGTATTAAATAAAATATTACAGCATGATTTTCGCATAATGGCAGTGTGAAATAAAGAATTTGGGCAATACGGGATCAGTGAATATACATAGGCATGGTACATTGGCATTGTTTATATTTCATTTAGATAAACTTATATGTAAATTGCAATCGGTCTTCTCGTTGCCCATAACCCTCTTATTTAATTATATGACAGGCATTATTTTTGTATTCTTATTTGGGCCGCATTTTGTATCAACACATACAATGAATGAACATAAAAATGAAAAACTTGGTCTCCTTTAAGTGCATTGGTTAGTTAATTGCTTTATATTGAGAACAGTACAAACTAGATATTGAGAACAGTACAAACTAGATATATTGAGAACCTAGATATTGATAACAGTACAAACTAGATATTGAGAACAGTACAAACTAAATATTACGAACAGAACAAACTAGATATTGAGAACAGTACTAACTAGATAATGAGAACAGAACATACTAGATATTTATAACAGTACAAACTAGATATTGATAACAGTACAAACTAGATATTGAGAACAGAACAAACTTGATATTACGAACAAAACAAACTAGATATTGAAAACACTACAAACTAAATATTGATAACAGTACAAACTAGATATTGAGAACAGTACAAACTATATATTACGAACAGAACAAACTAGGTATTGAGAACAGTACAAACTAGATAATGAGAACAGTACAAACTAGATATTGAGAACAGCAAAAACTAAATATTGAGACCAGTATAAACTAAATATTGAGAACAGCAAAAACTAAATATTGAGAATAGTACAACTAAATATTGAGAACAGCACAAAGTAGATATTGAGAACAATACAAACTAGATATTGTAAACCTAGATATTGAGAACAGTACAAACTAGATATTGAAAACCTTGATATTGAGAACAGTACATACTAGATACTGAGAACTGTTTAAACTAAATGTTGAGAACAGTGCATACTTAATACTGGGAACAGAGCAAACTATATATTGAGAACAGCAAAAACTAAATATTGAGAACAATGCAAACTAAATAATAAGAACAAATCAAACTTAATATTGAGAACGGCAAAAACTAAATATTGAGACCAGTACAAACTAAATATTGAAAACAGAACAAACTAAAAATTGAGAACAGCAAAAATTAAATAATGAGAACAGTACAAACTTAATATTGAGGCAAATACAAACTAAATATTGAGACCAGTACAAATTAACCCAAGTGTAAAAATGTTATACGTACAATACCTGTCATCAGCCCGTTGGTAACCTGACGTGAAATTGGCCAGTGGACACGCATGTTGCCCTGAAAATAACACACGTGTCGCATAAATATATACAGTCAAACGTGTCTTAAACAGCCTGAAAATAAAACATGTGTCACATAAATATATACAGTCAAACCAGTCTTAAACAGCCTGAAAATTACACATTTGTCACATAAATAAATACAGTCAAATCTGTCTTAAACAGATTGAAAATAACACACGTGTCACATAAATATATACAGTCACACCTGTCTTAAACAGATTGAAAATAATACATGTGTCACATAAATATATACAGTCAAACCTGTCTTAAACAGACTGAAAATTACACATTTGTCACATAAATGTATACAGTGAAATCTGTCTTAAACAGATTGAAAATAACACACGTGTCACATAAATATATACAGTTAAACCTGTCTTAAACAGATTGAAAATAACACACGTGTCACATAATTATATACAGTCAAACTTGTCTTAAATAGACTGATAATAACACATGTGTCGCATAAATATATACAGTGAAACCTGTCTTAAACAGCCTGAAAATAACACACGTGTCGCATAAATATATACAGTCAAACCTGTCTTTAGCAGTCTAAATAACACATGTGTCGCATAAATAAATACAGTAAAACATGTCTTAAACAGCCTGAAAATAACACACGTGTCGCATAAATATATACAGTAAAACCTGTCTTAAGCAATCTAAATAACACACGTGTCGCATAAATATATACAGTAAAACATGTCTTAAACAGCCTGAAAATAACACACGTGTCACATAAATATATACAGTCTAACCTGTCTTAAACAGACTGAAAATAACACATGTGTCGCATAAATATATACAGTCAAACCTGTCTTAAACAGCCTTAATAAACACGTGTCGCATAAATATATACAGTCAAACCTGTTTTAAACAGACTAATTGCACACGTGTCGCATAAATATATACAGTCAAACCTGTCTTAAACAGCCTAAATAAACATGTGTTGCATAAATATATACAGTCAAACCTGTTTTAAACAGACTGAAAATACCACACGTGTCACATAATTATATACAGTCAAACTTGTTTTAAACAGACTGAAAATAACACACGTGTCGCATAAATATATACAGTCAAACCTGTCTTAAAAAGCCTGAAAATAACACATGTGTCGCATAAATATATATAATCGAATCCGTATTGAACAGACTGAAAATAACACATGTGTCGCATAAATATATACAGTCAAACCTGTCTTTAGCAGTCTAAATAACACATGTGTCGCATAAATATAAACAGTAAAACATGTCTTAAACAGCCTGAAAATAACACACGTGTCGCATAAATATATACAGTAAAACCTGTCTTAAGCAACCTAAATAACACACGTGTCGCATAAATATATACAGTAAAACATGTCTTAAACAGCCTGAAAATAACACACTTGTCGCATAAATATATACAGTCAAACCTGTCTGAAACAGATTGAAAATAATACACGTGTCGCATAAATATATACAGTCAAACCTGTCTTAAGCAACCTAAATAACACACGTGTCACATAAATATATACAGTCAAACCTGTCTTAAACAGATTGAAAATAATACATGTGTCACATAAATATATACAGTCAAACTTGTCTTAAATAGACTGAAAATAACACATGTGTCGCATAAATATATACAGTCAAACCTGTCTTAAACAGCCTAAATAAACACGTGTCGCATAAATATATAGTCAAACTTGTCTTATACAGATTAAAAATAACACACGTGTCGCATAAATATATACAGTCAAATCTATCTTAAACAGATTGAAAATAACACACGTGTCACATAAATATATACAGTCAAACCTGACTTAAACAGATTGAAAATAATACATGTGTCACATAAATATATACAGTCAAACTTGTCTTAAAAAGACTGATAATAACACATGTGTCGCATAAATATATATAGTCAAACCTGTCTTAAACAGATTGAAAATAAACATGTGTCGCATAAATATATACAGTCAAACCTGTCTTAAACAGACTGAAAATAAACATTTGTCGCATTAATATATACAGTCATACCAGTTTTAAACAGATTGGAAATTACACATGTTTAGCATAAATATATACAGTCAAACCTGTCTTAAACAGCCTAAATAAACATGTGTCGCATAAATATATGCAGTCAAACTTGTCTTAAACAGACTGAAAATAATACATGTGTCACATAAATATATACAGTCAAACCTGTCTTAAACAGACTAGATAACACATGTGTCGCATAAATATATACAGTAAAACATGTCTTAAACAGCCTGAAAATAACACACATGTCGCATAAATATATACAGTCAAACCTGTCTTAAGCAACCTTAATAACACACGTGTCGCATAAATATATACATTAAAACATGTCTTAAACAGCCTGAAAATAACACACGTGTCGCATAAAAATATACAGTCAAACCTGTCTTAAACAGCCTGAAAATAATACATGTGTCACATAAATATATACAGTCAAACTTGTCTTAAATAGACTGATAATAACACATGTGTCGCATAAATATATACAGTCAAACCTGTCTTAAACAGCCTGAAAATAATACATGTGTCACATGAATATATACAGTCAAACTTGTCTTAAACAGACTGAAAATTATACATGTGTCACATAAATATATACAGTCAAACGTGTCTTAAACAGACTGAAAATAAACATTTGTCGCATAAATAAATACAGTCAAACATGTCTTTAACAGCCTAAATAAACATGTGTCGCATAAATATATGCAGTCAAACCTGTCTTAAACAGACTAAATAACACATGTGTTGCATAAATATATACAGTCAAACCTGTCTTAAACAGACTGAAAATAAACATTTGTCACATAAATATATACAGTCAAACCTGTCTTAAGCAACCTAAATAACACACGTGTCGCATAAATATATACAGTAAAACATGTCTTAAACAGCCTGAAAATAACACACATGTCGCATAAATATATACATTAAAACCTGTCTTAAGCAACCTAAATAACACATGTGTCGCATAAATATACAGCATGAATTTATACAGACAAACCTGTCTTAAACAGCCAGAAAATAGCACACGTGTCGCATAAATATATACAGTCAAACCTGTCTTAAACAGCCTAAATAACACACGTATCGCATAAATATATGCAGTCAAACCTGTCTTAAACAGCCTAAATAAACATGTGTCGCATAAATATATACAGTCAAACCTGTCTTAAACAGACTGAAAATAGCACACGTGTCGCATAAATATATATAGTCAAACTTGTCCTAAATAGACTGAAAATAACACATGTGTCGCATAAAAATATACAGCCACTTGAGGGAAAACATTATATAAAAGATTAAAGGCCAGACAAAATGAAAAAGATTCTGGTCTTTTGAAGGCAAACAAGGAAGACAAAACAGAAATGGTTCCGTACTTCCGCTACCGAACAATGGTTTGATTTGCAGTGGCTACAAGGAAGCCGTTTACCGTACATGATAATAAAAGAAATCATATGAAAAAGGTGAAAAAAATAAAAAGGTGAATAACAAAGAAAAAGTTGAATATTAAAGTAAAGGTTGAATAATAAAGAAAAGGTTGAATAATAAAGTAAAGACAGAATATCAAAAGAACAAGAACTGTCGGAGAACACTGTTAACTCTACTATATGATATGTACTATCATATATACTGCCATATCTGTATCAATCAAACAATCTTTAATATCATCAATATAGCATATATGTTACAGTAAGATTGTGAAACCAGAAAATTTCAGTAATTTCGCGAAATTACTGTTTCACTCGGGGATTTCATGAAATCCCTGAAAATTCAAGTAATTTCATGAAATCCCTGAAATATGGGCAGGGATTTTACACTATCTTACTGGCTGATTTCAGTAAATCTGTGTAATTCTATTTTAGTTAACTTACTATACAGTTGTTTTTTTTTCTTCTGATTATTACATCACTCATTAGCACAAACAGTGTCAGGAAGCCACTTCTACTGATGCGACTACCAGGAAAAAGGTGTTTGTCAGGACAATAGGGGTGGGCCTGGGTGTCTGTCTGACCATATGTCAATTATTTTGAGTCACACCAGGTCAATAGGTGTAGGCCTGGCAAATGGCTTCCCCTGAGGCCTGTCCTATTAAAAAGGCATCCCGGTTCAGCCCATTCAGTATAGATTTACTTTCATGCAAGATGTCTTCTGATAGTATGGAAGACGTTTTCAGGCAAGAGTTGTTCAAACGATATGAAGTATGTCAGAAGTATCTGATTCCAAAGACAGAATATTACAGAATTATAGAAAGCTTGAAATCGGCATCTACCAATAATCACACAAAGATCAGGAGCAGCTACTATCTGTTATCCAAGTAAGTAGATTGATTTAAGTAATTTAAATATGTCTATTTTTCCAAATGCTTAGAATATTTGGAAAAAAGATGATCAGGAACATATAGTAAACACGATGAAACCTGTCGGATATCCCCTACACAAAAGTTCAAGGTAGTCAAATTTCCCTGGTTGGATTGTCTCAATCCCCTAGATTCTTAATTAAAAATAAATAAATGTTTTTATAAATGTTTTAATTATTAACAGTAATTATTGCTAAATGTTAGGTAGATAATTAAAGAGGGACAGAGGGATGATGCCTAATTTTAAAATCTATATTTTTTATTGAATAACTATGTTGGTGATTTACAATTAATTAAAAATGTATGACGGGTGCAGGTGAAGAGGGAGACAGTACTGACTTGAAACGGGACAGAGTTTTTTTTTTAATCAATACAAAGAGGGTGGGGGAGGGTGTGTTCATGCAGAAACCAACACATAATACATAAACAAATGAGGATGGGATTAGGCTGACGGCAACGCTGGGATAAATACAAAAATTATCTTATGAATAGAACAGTCGAGTATGGTGCATATATCTTTATAAATGTATATCAAAATATCACCAACCAAAACGACAAAAAGCATCAGGTGAAAACTGACCAATTAGATTTGGTTTATTTTAAATTTTATCGTTTATCTTCGCTAAATATTAAAACTTTTTAAATACATTTTAGTTTAGTTAAAACATATTTTATTACTAATGTTACAGATAATTAACATCACATGATAATATGTATTTATATATAACATACGTAAAGGAACTGAACTACAAGTTATAACAACATTAGTTACAGTTCTATAGACATAGTTTAATCATATTTAACCTATTTTTTGTCAAGTTGTATGACTTAAGTCATTAACCAAATTGTGACCCTTTATTTAAAAAAAAAATTAGTGAATTTATAAAATAAGCATTCTTGACATCACGATTGGAAATTTACCAATGTTGCCCAGTGTCCCTTTAAGACGAATTTGGCTGCTTCGAGCGTAAACCGTAATTACACTTACAAACAAGACTGCTCACTGCTGAGTCGTGCGTTCGAGCCCAGTTTAGACCAAAATTTTATATCAGAAATTTGTCCAGTTACTTGATGAAGGAAAATGGTTCCATCCCGATCCATTTAAAGGATATTCAATGGAGGCCATTTATTATATGTAAAGCAATAAAATGGCAATAAACTTCATTTAAGAAATACTTACAAACACCTTCCTCAGGATACTTATTACAATGACAGTTGTGACGCACGACGATGATGCAGATATTAACGTGTTGATCAGTGCACGCCCTATCTCTATACTGGCATGACAATTGAGACACGTGGTTGTCACGCGTACACAGTTACAGCATGTGTAACAGACGACAAGCAAATATCCACCAAGAATCTCAGACTGCAATTGTAGAATGTTCTAATTTAAAGATGCATCACCTATAACTTCCTGTTCAGTAATGAAAGTTAAGTTTATTGAATCACAAAGAGGAAGGTAATGGTTGATCACGTCCTTGTAGTTTATCTTGTGATGAATATAGAGTATTGGAATTGACATCCGACGATGACTTATAACTGGAAGTAATCATACTGGCCGGGTTCCAGCTCATATTGACCCAGTTTTGTTCGTATTGGTCCACCTCACATCACATGAGTTGCGACTTTTAATCAATGTAATTAATAATATGATACATTAGATAATTATACCTTTGAATGTCGTATACAAAATTTGTTGCATATGGTTTTGTTAAATTTATATTTTGCCTGCATATTTTGTCTAAACGAGTCATTTCTCTCATCCAGAAAGAAACAATTGAGTCATTGCCAGGTATGCCGAATTAAGATGACGAGCTCAAGCGAACACATTCGTGTCTTAAGATAACTAAAGGCAGTTTATGTGTTTTTGTTGTTCTTTTTTTTTTTTTTGTATATTTTGCTATTTGACTATATAAACAATATGTTGTGACATTTTGACCCATGTATCAGAACAGGAAAAAACTAATCGAGTGATCCAGTTAAAATTAAGTTTGATACAAATTTTAAATAATTATAGATGATGGATTCAATCTGGAATGTATTCGACACTTTTTTTTCATTTAAAGCGTTGAAGATGATAAACACAAGAATAAAGTCTGATTTTGTTATCAATTCTTACCGGAAGTGAGTGGCCATCCAGATCATTAAACACTATTCTGGATTTCCTTTCTCTGATACGGCTGTATCTGGGACCCAGCACCATGGATAGTGTAAGAGCTGCTGCCCCGCCCACAACATGTACCACACCACTTCCACCGAAGTCCTGCAAAAGTATAAAGAAATAAAACAACAATAGCTGTTCAAGTACAGCACTGCTCAAATATAGAATATCAACGAAATAACTAACGCGAAACATTAAAATGCATCATAAGTAGCAGATATGCACAAAAAAGGAAAATATGTTCCCAAGTTTAGGGTATATAGTACACACAATATAGATGGTCGAAACTGTCCAAGCTCAGGGCGCTATGGACCAATCTTATATGTCAGTTATCAACATCAATATGAAGCTTCTGATTGGCTGAAAGTTCGAGGCATATATTTTGCATATAGGACTGCTACCCACTGCAGGCCGTCGGATACCGACGGGTGTCAATTCCGATACTCTCGATCCATCATCCGTGGGAAATTATGCCAGCTCTGCGTCGTTTTATTTGGATAAAACGGAACAAAATATAGCAAACGGAAACAACGTCTTATCAAAACGCCTCTTTGCATGAAATCGTGAAGGAACCAATCATATGGTTGCACCTTGGCTTTGTAGAAACGAAGCAAAGTTAGTGTAATATTCCACGGGTGATGAATGGAGAGTATCGGAACATAGACTACGCGTGGGTATCCGACGATGACCTCTGCAAAGGTCAAGTTATTCTATTCTTTTACGGACTGACACGGGTTGGTTAAATCTAAAGTGTTGTTGTTGTTGTTGTTGTTGTTGTGAGGTGTTGTGTGGTGTTTAGTGTCACTTTCAACAATTGTTCAGTTAGACTGTGTCTACTTGAGACATTATTCTCAGCGCTGCCACACTGGAGTATCGTGTCGAAAGAAATTCCGTGCAAAATGTTTCACATAGACACATTGATCATAGCCTGACACATTCCCAAAGTAAAACAAAAGTCTTGGTTTCGTTCGTTAACATTTAATCGAGCCATTTCAAATTTCAATTTTTAACTTTGTGATTGTGTCAGGTTATTTATAATGTGTCTATGTGAAACATTCAGCACGTGTGGGAATTTTCGCCTATTGTGGGTACATGCATTTGTGTAGCTGCTAAGGAATGGAAATATTTGCTAATTTTAAGTATATCGTGGGACCCCACAGTAAACAATTGGTCGATATCATTTCCCTCCAGAAATATGTTGGGTCGTTAAGTATATCAACAAAATAAAATAGATACCCGATAATGGCTGCTTGAAAATGCTGTAGAGGTCAGCAACCAGCCTTCTGGATGCCACGCCAAGTGTACGGCGATACTGTGTATCACACCTGCAATCAAACAAAATATCAAAGTAGCAAAAGTACTGAAAACTGGGCAAACAATGGCCAAGTAGAAATGGAATAAAAATGTTTGTACCAGATGAAGCATGTCAGATGAAGCCCGGGATTTTACATAAGCATACTGGTGGAAAGTATAGTAGTAGATGTTACTATTACAAACAGGTGTTTGTTGAACAAAATACCACAGATAGACGGGTAGTAGTCTTATGCATAATAAAGATACAGGATGGACACGAAATCTAACACAGACCAAAAGTGTTGTCAAACAAACTCAAAGTGTGACCTTGACCTTTGAGGTACGGGTGTGGGTCCTTCGAGCAATACAACGTCATGTCGTGGTGATGAATTGAGCCATTCTTTTTTAAATGTATCAATAAATGACAAATGACAAACGGACACTACGATTACTATATGCCACCCCAAATATTTTGGGCGGGGGCATAAAAGTTAAATGCTTTATTTAAAAGAAAGCCCAATCTCCCAGAGTATCTACATAGGTACACATAAAATCCAATCTCCAAGTTTACAGTTATGTGTATATTGAAACAAGAAATGTCACTGTTAATGGTCTGTGAAAATAACGATATATTTTATAATAGGTAGCGATGTATCCATGAATATCAAGATAAAATGGACTGACTTTTCAGACTAGTGATGCAATTTCATGTTTTTTTACATTAAAATGTGACGTTGACCTTTGTGTAACCTTGACCTTAACATCTTATGTAACGGTCTGGGTATTTCTACCGGTAAATGGAGCTACCACATCATCATGACATGTTGATCACTTGTGTAAAGCTATTTTAAAATCCCTCCATGTAAAACAAAGTAATAGACCAGACATGAAATATCAAACAAACTGAAAGTGTGACCTTGACCTCTGAGGTAAAGTTCTGGGTCTTAACGCGACACTTCTCCATGTCATATTGATCAATTGATAAATTGAGCCAAGTGTTTTTGAGATCCATCCATGAATGATTAAGTAAAAAACTTGACGTTCAATCTCAAACAGACTCAAAGTGTTGTTATACAAACTCGAAGTGTGACCATGACCTTTCAGGTACAGGTCTGGGTCTTACTTGCGAAACATCGTCATGTCATCTTGATCAACTGAGCCAAGTTAAAGACAAAGTTACAGACCAGACACGAAATATCAAACAAATTGAAAGTGTGACCTTGACCTTTGAGGAAAAGTTCTGGGTCTTACACGCGACACTTCATCATGTCATATTGATCAATTGATAAATTGAGCCAAGTGTTTTTGAAATCCATTCATTAATGATAAAGTTACAAACTGAACTTTCAATCTCAAACAGACTCAAAGTGTTGTTATACAAACTCGAAGTGTGACCTTGACCATTCAGGCACAGGTCTGGGTCTTACGTGCGAAACATCGTCATGTCATCTTGATCAAATGAGCCAAGTTAAAGACAAAGTTACAGACCAGACACGAAATATCAAATAAATTGAAAGTGTGACCTTGACCTTTGAGGAAAAGTTCTGGGTCTTACACGCAACACATCATCATGTCATTTTGATCAACTGAGCCAAGTGTTTTTGAAATCCGTCTATAGGTTACAAAGTTACAGACCAGACACGAAATCTCAAACAGACTGAAAGCGTCGTCAAACAAAGTTAAATTGTGACTTTCACCTTTGCAGTGGGAGTCTGGGTATTACGCGCAACATGTCGTCATGTTATGCTGATCATTTGTGTAGCAAGTATTTATAAAATTCATTTACAGTTACAGGCCGTACACGAAATCTCATACAGACTCAAAATGTTGTCAAACAAACTCAAAGAGTGACCTTGAACTTTAAGGTCCGGGTGTGGGTCTTACGCGTGACTCTTCGTCATGTCATGATGATGTATTGAGCCAAGTGTTTTTTTAAATGTATCCATAGGTGACAAAGTTAGGTGACACCAAATCTCAAGCAGACTTAAAATGTCGTCAAACTAAGTAAAATTGTGACCTTGACCTTTGAAGTGGGAGTCTGGGTTTAATCGCGACACGTCGTCATGTTATGTTGATCATTTGTATCAAGTATTAACAAAATCCAACTATGCGTGACAAAGTTACAGGCCGGACACGAAATACCGGACGGAGTGACGGACGGACGGACACTGCGATTACTATATGCCATCCAAACAAGTGGGAGTAGGGGTGGCATAAAATAGTATTGCTAGTGAAATGGTCCCCCATGTTCATGTAGTAAAAGCCATTGCATGTGTTAAACTGTATACTCTAGGTCACTAGCAATCGACTGATGTATGCTACATCGGACACATTTTCCGCTACCAAACAGGACACTTACAATCGACATTCCTTCTGCAAACCAGACTGTGTACCTTACCTGATACAATTGGTGCTACCAAACAGTACACCAGCAATGGACAGCGTTCCAGCCCACCGAACGACGCTATGTTGGCCGTCGTCACTGCCAGACATAGATGAATCAGCCAATCTGGAGAGTTCTTGGGCTCGAACTCAATACTCAACCAGTTGTTATAGCCAAGAATATAAAAACCATCAGATCTTGAAAATGCATGTCCTACCGCCCAATAGGCCAAACAGGAGGTAGCTGAAAGGACATCCAAAATGTTATATTAAGTTTTATGTATACATGTATATATGTAATAGAAAAGCTTCTCTTTAATGACTCATTGAGCAATCACTTAGACATAGTATTCCCCAGGAAGTAGTACATTGGCCAACATGCTTTCTATTTAACAGAATAGTCAATTGAATTTATTTATGCATTATAGGTGTAAGCCCACCATTGATGGCGGGGGGGGGGGGGGGGGGGGGGGGGGGGGGGGGGGGGGGGGTCATGAAACATATAAGAGGGTGTTTTTTTCTGTCCAGTGTGTACACTGTTGACAAAGTGAAAGTAGACTTCTCCAAACATCATTTTTTTTATAATTTACAATTTAAACATGACAATGGTTTCAACATGTACAAAATATATCAGCAATGCCATTCAAATAAAGACAAGAGCTGTCGGAGGAACAGCGAGCTCGACTATTCGAATATTTGTCACAAAAGTACAAATTTGTTTGTGACTGATAACAAATCCAAGCAAATAAAAGTTATCTAACATACAAAATTGACAAAACTGAGTAGGTCTTATAATTGCAATATCTTGTATGAAGTTTCAATTAAATACATGCAGTAACTGCTGAGTTATAAAATTTCTAAGTAAAACAAAGGCCCTAATTTGCAAAAAAAAAAAAAGCTGGCAAGAGTTATCCGACTTTTTTTATTTAGTTGATTTCATGACTTCAAAGCCATATGTAAAGTTTCAGTCAAATACATTTAGCGGTTGGTGTAATATGGACTTGACAGTACTTGCATGCAAAACTTTAACCAAAATTTTAAGTCAAAAAGGGCAATAATTTGCGAGAGTTATCTTACTTAATTATTGTAGTAGGGTTGGTGATTGGGAAGACGTGTGTTAAGTTTCAATCAAATACATTGAGTGGTTGGTAAGATATGGACTTGATGGTACTTGCACGCAAAACTTTAACCAAAATGTCTAAGTCAAACAAGGGCAATAAATTGCATAATATTCATGAAAGAGTTATCTAACTTAGTTATTGTGGTAGGGTTGATGATTAGGAAGACTTGTGTAAAGTTTCAATCAAACACATTGAGTGGTTGGTGAGAAATAGACTTGATGGTACTTGCACGCAAAACTTTAACCAGAATTATAAGAAAAAAATGGCAATAATTTGCATTTTATGCATGCAATAGTTATCTAATTTAATTACTGTAGTAGGGTTGATGACTGGGAAGGCTTGTGTAAAGTTTCAAGTCAATACATACAATGGTTACTGAGATATAGACTTGATTGTACTTGCACGCAAAACTTTGTCCAGATTTTCTAAGTCAAACAAGGGCAATAGTTTGCATTATATTCTTGCAAGAGTTATCTAACTTAGTTATTGTAGTAGGGTTGATGACTGGGAAGACTTGTGTAAAGTTTCAAGTCAATACATACAATGGTTACTGAGATATAGACTTGATTGAACTTGCACGCAAAAATTTATCCAGATTTTCTAAGGCAAACAAGGGCAATACTTTACATTATATTCTTGCAAGAGTTATCTAACTTAGTTATTGTAGTAGGGTTGATGACTGGGAAAGCTTGCGTAAAGTTTCAAGTCAATACATACAATGGTTACTGAGATATGGACTTAATTGTACTTGCACGCAAAACTTTAACAGATTTTCTAAGTCAAGCAAGGGCAATAATTTGCATTATATTGATGCAAGGGTTATCTAACTTAGTAATTGTAGTAGGGTTGATGACTAGGAAGACATGTGTAAAATTTCAATCAAATACATTGAGTGGTTGGTGAGAAATAGACTTGATGGTACTTGCACGCAAAACTTTAACCAGAATTTCTAAGCCAAACAAGGGTAAATATTTGCATTGTATTCATGGAAGAATAATCTAACTTAGTTATTGTAGTAAGGTTGATGATTGGGAAGACGTGTGTAAAGTTTCAATCAAATACATTGAGTGGTTGGTGAGATATGGAATCGGTGGTACTTGCATGCTAACTTTAACCGGAAAACTTTTATGTAGAACAAGGGCAATAATTTGTATTACATTCATGCAAGAGTTATCTAACTAGATGTTGTAGTAGGGTTGATGACTAGAAAGGCTTGTGTAAAGATTCAAGGCAATACATGCAATGGTTACTGAGATAGGGACTTGCATGTAAAACTTTTACCAGAATTTCTAAGTTAACCAAGGGCAATAATTTGTATTATATTCATGCAAGAGATATCTAAATTAGTTATTGTAGTAGGGTTGATGACTAGGAAGGCTTTTGTAAAGTTTCAAGGCAATACATGCAATGGTTAATGAGATAGGGACTTGCATGCAAAACTTTAACCAAGGTGTGGTCGACGCCGACGCCTAGGTGAGTAGAGTAGCCATCTTTATTCTCCGAATTGTCGAACTCAAAATTAGCATTTGAATAAGGAGAATACATTTTTAAAGAAGAAGAAACAATGATTATTTATAACCGCCAGTACGCGACTTCACCACGGAAGTATATCCTGTTTCCATTGATGGTACTATCCGATATGGTTATTCCACCGGAAGATTGGCTTTGTTACAAATGCATACACGAATTTGAAATACACTTACTAAAAAAAGACATATACTAGTACGTGGTTTGGATATGAAATATGTTCACAAGGCCGTTATGAAATGGTTTAAATTCTAATATTTGTTTATCAATTGCGTTGCATGGTCTTTATTTATAATCGGCAGCGGTTATGCGGGAGTGTAAGGCGTATGTGACGGTCTTGCTCAGGTATTTTAACGCTTGGTCGTCCAAACCGGGGAATATTATGTGTGCAACCACTTGTCCGGTAGCGTTTCGCAAGCTGCCTTATGGTCAAAGGCGACACGTCAAGTGTTTGCAACGTCTATTTGGCCTATCTTCGCATCTAACATTGCAATAGCTTTAAGTATTTGATTTCTCGACAGTCTAGGCATGTTGTCACATAATGTGTCAAGAATAAATCTGTTTGTTAATATTGCGACTTAATACCTGAATAAACAAAGTGTTTACATCGCTGTACATGTGCGATGTTAACCAATACACATGCCACACGTGCAAACTATAGGAAGGGGGATTAATTGTCAAGTGGATAACAAAATATCAAATTTGCTTAGTAATATCTTAGCGTAAGTTTTTACCTGTTACTCGGCAATATGCTCGGGTGTTAAAACGCCTTCTCCGTACAGCTGTTTGCTAACTGCGATACGATGCCAATTTAATAACGTATTGGTATCGGTTTATCAACAATAATATCACTACTTACGTTCAGACACCGAAAACTAATTTACGGATATACACGGAACATTCATAATTATAGGTAAATACTAACGGACAATAACAAATCTTCGAGGCATAGGTTTGATATTATATATGAATCGAAACATTGAATAACATATGTAGGTATTTAACTTCGATCCGTGAATTCGCCACAAAATAGGCTTGAAAAGATCGTGTAGGCTATTCCCCCACAACCCTACATTTGCATGCATACATGTTTAGTGGTGCAAATATCTAAATTATATTTCATCAACCAAATCGTTGCATCCCTGATAACAGCTCACAATGGGACGGGTGGTAGTGTGTTATCGCTGTTTTCAATCAGTCGTGTCTATAGATTTTACTTAGAGCTCATTGAAATGGATTTACTTTGATTATTGTAAGTAAACATTGTGAAAATGCGTATTTCAAATACGCAAATCGGTATGTGTAATAATGTAAACATATGACTTTTAATAACAGATCTGAGATAACAGATTTCACAAAATAATAATCCAACTCACCGAAAGACGCCATGTTGGCTATGAATGGCATAGCTGCACTCTCCATCCGCGAAGCTCCGCTTTGCAGTAAGGCAAACCCAATTTGGCAAACTGTGCATACATGTAAAATTAAAAAAAAACAACATAAGATCAAATATGTTAAAATTCTTTGTTTAGACTACAACAGCAAAATTGTATTTAATGTGTTAGGAAGACAATTATATGTACCGCAGCGGTGGTCTAGTGGTAGAGCGTCCACCTCGCATGCGGAAGATCGTGTGTTCGATTCCCGGCCGGGTCATACCAAATACTTAAAAAGGGGTACCAGAAGCTTCCTAGCTTTGCGTTCATTGTTTGTGAATGATGGAGGTATTATAAATCTGTATGCAGCATGATTCTCCTGTGAAACACCGCTCGGAATACTATCTTAAGTATATGACTTATTATTGAAAGCGAAGCTAAACACCATACAAAATAACATATATACCGAATGTCTAACAGCCTGACGCCTGGTAATGATAGCTTTCGGTAAGTAACTGTTTACAACATAAAGGTGTCTCATAAGCCCAGTGTGGCTGGCCCTTTCAATAGGGGTGACACTATAATAAACATACACTTTACTTTTACTTGTTATATATGTAACGTATATATGGTCCGAGTATCAGCATCATATAACCAGCATTATGCTGAAACCAAATGTTGATCATGCTGTGCCGATAGTATCTACATTTGGCAGCTATGTGCACGTCGAATGTATAAATGACGCTGATATTTGTTTATAAATATCGATCACTTTTTTTAAAACTGCTTTATCAAAACAATTTTGGAGTGCATGATCCAGTGGTAGAAGCATCAACCAAGGATCGGAAGGTCGTCTGTACACCCGAAACCACCCAACCACCACCCCCAGCCTTCACGATTATCTGTGGTGTCCTTGAGCAAGATATAGCTGGTTCTATCGAGGAAAAATTGGAGTGTGATTTGTATCAGTTGTAATTACTTCTTTCACAATCGAAGTAATATATATAACTTTCAACTCAATAACAACTGATTTTACATTTTATTACGTTTTGTACATGTGTATTATAATTGGTGCTGTTTCTATATGTTTGTGGCCGAGTTGTTTAATGCGATCTCTCCTATCCCTTACCTCTCACCGCTATGGTGTTAGGTTCGAGTCCCGTTCACTCCTCCGTGGTCGAGTGATCTAAGGTACTGTCCCAAGATCAATTACCTCTCACCGCTATGGTCGTATGTTCCGAGTCCCACTCGCTCCAAAAACGGTATGTGAGAAGTTTGCTAGTTACTTGCAGAAGGACAGTGGTTAGTTATACTAACTTATTTTAGGCTCGATTGCGATGAAAGGTCAGAGCTTATATGAACCGCTCTCGAGACCACTTCCTGGTAGAACCAGTACTGAGTGTTGTTTTATGAGAGGCATCGGGTCGAGCTGGTGACGGTGGTTCTACTCAGATTTATTCTGGGATCTTCCTTCCGCGAATAAAAGCAGGAATGTGGCATGTATAACCTGAAATGTGTTGAAAACGTTAACCCCATCCGAAAAAAAGATGTTTTTTACGTTATACGTAGAAACTTACATAAGATTATGAAAACAGGAAATAAAGAAAACAGCTGCACCACCGGGGACAATAAGGCCTCGTTTCGGGTCGCCTCCGTCTTCTGGTAGCCGAATAAGGAAAATATGTCGTTATGCTTCTCTGGAAAGAATAATAAACATAGATACGAGCTAACTGGTTAACTCTTTTAAGTATAGCAATCGTGAAACATCGGATATTTCCGTATCCTCCGTATAATACACTATTGCGTAGCATAAATGCCGAGGTGATCAGATAGTAAGTATAGAACGCTTAGAGTTAGTATTCACTGCCCTTCTAAAACTAATGTTTAAAATCTCGTCTGAAAAGATATGAATTATTGAAATATACTGCATATATATATTTAGAAAGAATTCCACGTACAATAAAAAATGTCTTGAAATACCACTTTTGCTCATTACCTTCACTGGCTGTTGCTTAATACTGGTTAATTTCCACTAAACACACATAGAAATGAGAAATAGCGAATGTGACTGCTTAAGACAACTGGCTGTTTAACAGAGGAGACCACATAGTTTTTACTGTAATCAGGATGTCACACAGCAGTTTCACTTAATATCTTAACTTGAGACTTTCCTAAACTGAAATCTGTAAAATGTCATTTAAAGAGAAATGAATATATTCGAGTTGAGGAAACATTTCAGGTTATATACTTGCTGTAGTATATGTATTACGTTTTAAAACATAACACTGAGAAGTGCATTTAAATGATCATGATCTACGAGTGGTTCTACGATAAATACATACAGTTTTATCAGCATTTATAACAGAATAATAAAGAAACCAGTCAAATACAATTATGAGTATAACTTGAGAACATGTTGGGCGAAACAGGTTGGCTAAATCCTGAAGTAAAAATGGCTAAATACCGTCATATCTTCCTCCAACAAATATGATTTTCTCAATAAAGCTTTCACCAGTCACAAAATGCTGACTTGTGTCCGTTACGTTAGTTAACCTTTCCTGTGGAAACCCAAATAATGACGCCATCTTTTCTCATCTTCTTCTGGGAGGAAAATACGTCACTACAATTTGAAAATATACTAAATCATTTTATTTCCTGTTTTTTTTCCATATATCATATAAACATTAAACATTCATATTACACATTGCAGTTTTATTTTTATCACAACTCCTTCGTTAAACTTGTATAGAAATGTGCCGTTCATTTTCCATGATCGCATATCCATGAACGGTCATTTTAGCTTCGGGTATAGCATTTGATAAAATCAGTTTTACCGAGATTTGCGATAGAGTATAGTGTAAATAAGACCTGTCGGAGAACAGTTGCGCTGGACTTGTGGATTAATTTTTTCAAACCAATAGCTGTCGAATAACTGAGAGCGCAACAGTGATCTGAACCATGCAATTAGAATCTAACCCAATTTTCTAAATATAAAAGAGGACGGTTGGCTGTGTGGTGTAAAGCGTTGCTTTCAACAATTGTTTAATAATATTGCGACGGTGTCTACCCGAGACAGTATTCTGAGCGCTGACACACTAGAGTATCATGCCGCAGACACATGGTATGATACCCCTCCCAGTCGCATTATACTGACACCGGGGCGGCCTGATCTAGAAATATCCTCTAAATGTCAAGCGCCAAGCGAGGCATGCAAGGCGGACGCTCTACCCCTAGACCACAGCTGCGTATATAACAGAGGATATGATCTAAAATAATGGCACGTGTCCTTTTTAAATGATGATCACACCAATTTGTTTTTCCAGATAAATCCCTATAATTTTTCCAATAATATAAGCTTTCAGAAGCACAAGTATGACAGGGGCAATAATTCTGTCTGAAACAGAGTTGTCCCACGTGTGTCCATAATGGTATAAGAGCCAGTTGTTATATTCCATTTAGTCCGGCAGATAATCCGGGTATTTTCATTGAACCTTGCATGAGAGTGTACAGTAATTTTTTTGGCTAAAGTGGTAGTCTATATATATAGTTCTTTGATTTTATGTTGGATGACATTTTGTCATCATTTAGCATTCTGAAATAAACAAGATGGCGTCCAAAATGGCCACCAATTTGCTCGAAATGCAATATTTGGGTGAGAACTATTAGGTATGACATTATTCCTACTAATGGGCATTTTTGATATTTTGATGTTAAACTGACAAACTGAGATGATATTCTGTCATTATTGGGCATATTGAAACAAACAAAATGGTTCCCAAAATGGCCCAAAATAGCTCGAAATGCAATATTTAGATGGAAATTACTATTAGGTATAAAAGTATTCATATATGAGAATGAATAGTAATTTTTTTAGCTAAAATGATTATCAATCTATAGTGATTTGATTTTTTGTTGGATGACATTTTGTCATCATTGAGCATTTTGAAATAAACAAGTTCAAAATTGTCGCCAATTTGCCCGAAAAGCAATATTCAGATAATAAATTCCATACCAAAGGATATTTTAAATTGTTTGATGTTTAGGTGACAGATGGGAAGACGTTGTGTCATTGACATTTTGAACTAAACAAGATGACATGGCGTCCAAAATGGCCGCCAATTTGCTAGAAATGCAATATCAAGATGGAAATTACTATTAGTATAAACTATTCATACGCTTGATGTGTTTGGTGTTTAAGTGACAAACACATTTGCAGCACATGGCCTTTAATATGACCACCATTTTCCTAAACAAGTTTGATTTGTTTGAATATCTAGCCTTATCTTATGCCATCGGATGTTAACATTTGATCATCTTCAATTATTCTGAAGGAGAAAATGCTAACTCTGATGGAACTGCCTTAGGAAAGTGCTTTTGTATCAATGCTTGGTTGGTCAGAATCTAATGCATGTTTCCATATACATGCCTGTCTGTGAGCTTTTTTGCATTTCCAGCAAAGCTTCAGAATATGTTGTTAGTGGTAAAGTATTTAAAGTATGCATTGTTTTACAATTAACATCGCCTACCAACTTTAGTGACTACTGAAGCCACATATTTTAAGACTATTCCTTTTCAGATACCACAATACCTTGCCACGTTATTGCAACCAGACAGCCCATGGTCGTAATATTTATGTCTACAGTTCCTGAACATGTGATCCCCTTAGCACAGATTTATTAAGGTTTCCTTGAGATAATGATGAAGATAAAGTACAAATACATCAATATCAATTGAAATTGCTGTTATACCTCTGATTTGCTTATGTGTTGCTATGATCACTTGTGCGAGGATAGTATCTGTCTCCTCGTGTGTGATTTTAATGTCATCCATTTTAATAATAATTTATTCATTTATCTCAATTGGTATGTCATTTTCTCCATACATATAACAACAAGTTCATGAACGGAACTACTTGATTGTTATCAGGTGGCGTCATTTCTGTTACTGTTGAAATTATTTTCTGAGCTGGAATTTCCATATTAAAGTTGAGTTGTTAAGATGTATCCGGCATGCCTGTGTTTTCTCTTTTAGAGCATGTGATACATTTTGTGCTGAATGGCGAATATCTGTCGAAAACTAGGTAACATCTTAGTTTCTATGTATTCGACCTTAAAGTTCTAAAATAATCTTTCCAAGTACCATCTATTGGCCATCACAGAACAGCAGATTTTCTGAGAATATACTTAGCTGTCTGTTAGTTGATTTGAGTTATGTCGCACCAATACTTTTTTTTCTGCAAAACTGTCGTTGATTTCGCGATTCTGAGATATCCTATATCAGTAAACATTGATGTCAGTACAGGTTTGTAATATCTATATAACGTGAACTTGTCTGCAATCTCTATCTTGAGTATATCAGAGTCGTATCAAATAATTTAGCATCTCCTGCCTTTATTTGTCTCTTTGACACAGCCTATGTCTAAACAGTTTACGAAATCATTTGATGGAAGCTGCTGTTTGGCAAATTTCTTTCATATTTGCTTACTAACATGGGCAACTGCTTTATCAGTATTTACTTCTGTGGAACTATTTAACCTCTAAATATATTAACATAATAGAATATAGGTGTTTAGTTTAGTCGCGTTGTTCAATACATGTTTATAATCGTGATTAGATATGTCTTTGCATTAATCATCATTGGTACTCATACTTGACAAAATATCTTCAACTCTACTGCAAACATGCAAACCTTATACCCTTATTTCCAGTCGTTTTGACTTCAGAATAATCCCAAGTATTCCCCTCTTGTCATGCTATATCTCACGAACGTGGTTTCAATAAGCATATCACTCTTCATGAAATTATGAAAGTACTTTCCATGGACCTGAGGTTGTAGATTCCATACCGGGAATGATTTATATGGCCAGCTGCGAAAATAATATGGCATCATAAGCTTAACTGCTACCAAATGCAATGACCAGTCAGCTTTTCTCTCAGCTCTGATGTACATACCCTATTATAAATAAGCTTTTATTACATCATCTACTCATTACTTCGTGGTTTTACCGCAATTGTTAAAATCAGTTTTCAACTCTTACATTAAATGTTTTACATAAACAACTCCACTGCTTAAATAATGATCTAACATTCCCGGGGAACTTCTTTCAATTCAACATGTTCGTTACCCAACCAAATTAAAGCATGTTCATTATGATGAAAATTGCCTACTTATCATTAACATAAACATTACGTTTACCATTTTTTCTGTTCGACGTGAACGTTTATTACTAATTACAAATTATGTAGCTTGACAAGAGTAGAAAAACAAAACAGAGATAGACTGCACGAATGTATTACAACAGCTGTATATATATCTATATCGTTGTAGTGGGAAATATGGACATTTTCCGACATTATTTTAGAATATTTCATTTGCATATATTGTCAATTGTGTAAGTTTTATATTTTAGATGGTAGCAACATATTTACTATATAATCAATTAAACAAAAACATTTTATTTGTACTTATAAAACGAAAATGTGCGGAAAAAATAATTTTCAAATCATTTGTCGCCGTATTGGTGGCCATCTTGAATATTTCAAAATGCTCAATGATGACAAGATGTCATCAAGATGATTTTCCATAAGCAATGCCTAAACTACCATAATCACCAACAAAAATTACTATACACATCCATGCAAGATTCAGTGCTGTGTCTGCCGGACTAATTGGTGTACTCGTAGTTACAGAAATGTAAGTGTGCTATCATATTTCAGCAAATTGTCTAAGTATTAAACAATCTATAGCCAAAACTAGGATTGGTCCACCTCGTCTCCCTTGTGTACTCTTCAAATAAGCTACAATATTGAACATGGCAAAAAATGATAACTGAATAATGATTAACTGGACATGACACTTATATGGAGAATTGTTACCCTATTGTAGAGATCAACAGAACCATTAGGTTAAATATTATGACGGTCGGATAAAACCAATACTGACCTATGATTGGCTGGACGTGGGCTCAACACCCAGTCAGTGTCATTGAACAGGTCTATAGTCTGTAAAACGTACCCAGCTCTTCCGATTGGGTCCGTTAAATAGCAATTGTAGCGATCACGCTGATTGGTCAATTGCTTCATGGAACAGGTTAGGAAATAAACGGAAATCGGACAACATCGGCGCTGTCCCTTCATTTTTCCATTACGTAACATGATTCCAACACAAACCAACAGTTCCCAGAGGTATTTGCTCTGCTAGTTCACGTTTAGAAAGAACATGTTGTTCAGTCACTGGTTCAGTTGACTAGTGTTACCAAACGTTTGCTAACATTTAAACGTTTAGCGAACTGAATGCAGCCCGTTATGAGAGCCACCTCACCTGAAATCGAGTCAATGACCTCTCGTGTGAGAGTCGTACGCCATTTTTACGTCACCGTTTCGAATTGCTTCTACTATCGGATCATTAAAATACCGCTAATTAAACAACGTGCATGACCCTATTTTCTATTATAAAACACGTGAGTAAAAACACGTGTACGTGAATAATCCGTTATATTTACCTTTTTATATTTCTTCAACGTATTAGCCACGTGCACAATTATATCTGTTAAATCAAATCAAACTGTATACCAATCCTTGCTGTGGTCTCGTTGAGGAACACACCTCATATATAAAACTCCTAACTTATAACGTGTATGTGGATTATTATTTAATCAAACAAAACACCATTTACTCGTGCTGCACGTTTTACAAAATGTAGCACGTGGTTATAATGTATGTTTCCACGTGAGCGTCCTCAATATGTATGCATCATGCTTCCCGGATGCTTATTTAAAGTTGTGACATTGTCAAATTTAGCAGTGCCACTATCATTTGAGAATTATGGTGTTAGTTTATAGCTGATATCCACTTGATTTAAGCTGACTTAGATTGACTTTTTGGTTATTTTCTTGGTCTAAACATATTATATTTAGTCTGTAGAACGGTCCCAGCTCTCCCGATTGAGTATCCGTTAAATAGAACTGTTGGGAAAGCCATATTTGAGCACGTTGATTGGTCATTTGCTTCAGAGAAAGTTTGAATGACGTCACAGTTAAGTAATCGTTTAATTAATCTATCCCAGAACCTCATATCTCCCGAATCAGGTCTATTTTTATCAACGTGTCATGTTATAAAACAATAAACAGTATACATATTAAAATACATGATGATATCCAGCCAGTAATGACTTATGAGACACGCACATAATAACATACATAAGACTACTTACAGATAAAGTTGTTG